>ML428456.1:69533-125700 GCA_005239525.1 Nicotiana knightiana | reverse complement strand
CCAAAAAAAAAACCCAGCAACCCACACAGATTTCCTCTTCCCCCACATACCAAGCTCTTCCCTTCCAAGTCTTCCTCAAGACTCATTACTCTATTACCCTCTTTCAACTCTACCGGTATGTATTTTCCCCATTAATTTTCTTTTTATTTCTTTTGGTAGCTTTATTTTCTTTTACTTTGTGTACAACATTATATTTTTCTTAGTGGGTAGTCATACATGGTATTAGTTGTCTTGTGCTGAGAAGTAGTAACATATGGTTTGTGGGGGTGGTGTGCGTATGTTTGAGTTATTGTGGTGGTGCTTCTTGTCCTATATTGAATGCTTGGGGTTAAACTTGTTCATGGCCCACCACATGTTTGTAAAAATTCCTCATTGGAGGAAGTATTGTGACCAATTTTGTGGTGAAGTCTGAGTAACCAAGGTTGGGTCACTCGGTTGTGCTGAGCTAACATTGGGCTAATTGCAGGTACCATGCCTCCACGAAAGAACCAAACCACCGGAGGCTCCTCCAGCCGCCCGACAAGAGCTTCCACCGGGGACGGCCTTGCAAAATAATTGACTCCAGGCCTTTCAATAGCCAAAAGTTCATCTCCGCAAAGGCCCAAGACCGGTTCAATGCAAAGGAGGATAAAACGGCCGTCCCTGAGCAAGCTATGGATATCAACGCGCTCATGATAAACTGTCCTAATATGCCTGAAGAGCTAATACGACGACGCCTGGATATGTTCTTGGAATAGCCTAATGAGGGAAATGCCATGCTTGTCCGGGAGTTTTATGCCAATGCTCCAAAACATAAGAACTATGTGGTAACAGTGCGGAAAAGGCCAGTCAATGCCTCCATAGAGAATATCCGATCAATGTACAGACTACCTCCACTAGCGGAGGGCTATGTGGATTTGTACCAGACATATCGTGGAAAAAATACTCCCTGGGATACGTTCACCCTGACCATCTGTCAACCGGGAGTCACATTGAAGTTGTATAAATATGGAAACAAATTCCACTCCTCGGCTCTCAAGTTTGAGGCCAAATACTGGTTGTACTTGATCAACAACCGCCTCCTGCCTTCTAAGAACCTTTCAGAGGTGAACATCCCTCGAGGGTGCTTCATTTGGTGCTTCATGAATAATGCACCATTCGATGTGGCCAAGGTGATTCATGACGAGATGTTTACATGCATGAAGGTCAAACGGTGTGGATTCTTCTACCCTTCGCTCGTCACTCGTTTGTGAAGGCAGGCTGGTGTGTCCGGTGACTTTGATATAGATGGTCGGGTGCCTGTGGTGCACCTCTTCACAGCTGATAGAGTCACTACGGGCAAGGATGTGGTAGTGGCGGCTGAGGATTTGATAGGGCAGGAATCTGAGGATGATGAGGTGGAGGAGGAGCCACAACATGGTGAGGATGATACTGAGCATGTGGAGGAGAAGCAGCCCGCTCAGGAGCAGGCTGCAGATGTTGGAGGCCCGTCTGGGGCTACTCGAGGACAGCAGTTAGACCGCCTAGAGCAAGATGTGGTTTTTATGAGGACCTCGGTGACCAACCTGGGGACTCATGTTGATGAGATGGCCACCCAGTAGAAGAAATCTGAGAAGAGGATCATGGGTTGGCTCCGCGACCTGGGTCGTGCGTGCAACGTGGACTCAGGCACCGTCTCCGGCCAGGATTGAGTTGTTAGGGAAGTCCCTTTTCCTTATGTTTTTAACTGGCCATGAGGACATGTCCTCATTTTAAGTATGGGGTGGGGGATGGATTCCCTGTTTTGTTGTATGTTGTACAATTATGAATTGTTTGCTTTAGTTTGTGTTTAACTTGGTAGAATTGTAGTGTTGTTTTACGTTTTCTTTTTGTAGTTTGTTTTAGTTGTTTTTTAGGTATAGTTAATCAAGTCGTCTTGGTCAGACAAAGGATCCCTTCGGCAGGGTTCTTGAGGGTCCAAGTTAATCGAAAAAATAATAATAATAATAATAATAATAAAAAAATCAAAAAAATTTAGCGGACTCTTCCTGATGACATATTTCTTAGGCAGTTTTCTTGAGGGAGGTTAGTCCAAAGAAAACACGCAAAGATTTTTTATTTTTTAATTTTTTAGGTAGTGTAGTAACTCCCCCTTGGTTTTTCTTTTGACCGCGGTTTAGCTTGAACCGGGTATAGCTAGCTTCTTCTTTTATTTTTAGTTGTTAGGAATCCTTTGGAAAATGTGCTGATTGATAAAATGCTACCCTTAGTGTGTTACACCCAAACACCCAAACACCGTGAATCATATAGTGTGACGCTTAGGCTCACTTGTTGACTCTTGTAGAATGCCTTAATGGTGAATGTTGTAACTAACTTGAATGCTCAATGGAGTGTTTTGATGAACCAATTTGGATTGAATTATGTGCCATGTGTGTGTGAGGTATTTTTCATCTTATTCTATGTCTGCATTTGGTACCTAGAACTTGCCCCGTGTGTGTACAAATAGAAATAGAAGTTTGTTTAGTCTTAGAAGGGATATAGACATTTCTTTGATAACCACATTATGAACCATAACCAATTATTTGAATAGCCTGTCTGTTTCAACCCAGTACCTCCCATGAGCACTTGAATTGTTAGCTGATATGTAAAAGTCAAAGTGTGGGGTGGTGGTTTGGTCTGTAAGGAAAATCAAGGAAATATAATGAAAGGTGCAAAAGTGAAGGTCACTTAGAGAAAAACAAAAGAAAGAAAGAGGACAATAAATACATGTAGTCCTTGATAATTAGTGGCATGAAAAAGAAAGCTGCACCTAAATAATAGTGGGCTAATTATGAAGCAAAGTGTGGTGAAAGTTCTGGCCAAGCATGAAATGGGCTGAGTGTTAATGTAATTGTATTAAAAGTGCTTAGGGAGGTTAGTCACTATACCCAAATGTATCCTACCCGTCCCTTAGCCTACATTACAACCAAATAAAGACCTATTGATCTTAGACTGAATAAACTCAATTAGTAGAGTATTACACTACGGGCAAGCCTATGGCGTATCTGTGTGGCATATGAATGTTCTTTTTGAGAGTGAGTGAATTCTTTCGATTTAAAGTTCCTGTTGCTCTTACTATTATCTTTTGTGGAAATACTCTCAATTGTATGAAGTGAGGGCATGTGATTTATGAAAAAGAGGTAAGTCTTGACCTCCTTGTAGAGTATCTCGAGGAAGTAAGAGTATGGCTTGGCATTTGAGAGTCGCCGCTTGAGGCATAGATGTTACACTGCTAGGTTTAATGCTTGTAAAATGTTGTGGTGTGACACCGTAGGGAAGTGTTTTATGCAAAGAAACCTTCTAGGATGTAGTGGATTGCTCGAGGACTAGCAATGATTTAAGTGTGGAGTGTTGATAATAGGCTAAATTCACATAGTTTAGCGTATATTTATACTCTAACTTAATGATGCTTCACGGTCTTAAGTGTGTTAAATGATGATAAATTGTCTCTAATGGTGATTTTTGTGTTTCACAGGAGTACAATAAGCTATTGAGGACTTATGACGGTGATCCGGGCGAATTTGAAGAATAACAGGCCATGGGGTAATTTCGGGGTGATTTGAAGGCTGGAGATTTAGCGAGGTAGGAAACCCCATTAGCGTGGGCTGTAGTGCGACATTAGCGCGTCCACGCTAGTCCAGACGCGGAAAATAGAAGCTGGAGGCTGTTTTTGGAAGTTCAAGGCCAATCCACACAAACTATAAGAGGTTCAATTTACCCAAGAGAAGAGTTTTATCAAGGTTTAGAGTCTAGAACAAGAAAAGTAAGGGAAAGAGGCAATTGGGCATCAATCCATATCTACTTCTTTTGTGCTTTTACCTTTGCTTATGAATTCTTTTGTAGTTTGTATCATTATTATGATTAGCTAACTTTTCTAATCTAAGGTTTTGGTGGAACCCGTTGGGGGATGATTTTATTGTGATATTAATATAGTTTTGGTTGGTTGTTAATCTCTATTTGTTCAACTACGTTCTTGTTGTAGTTGATTGAAGGGCCCTAAATTAGCTGTGCCTATTCATTATGTATCTACTTGAAAGAGAGTGCATATTTAGGTAGTTTCTTGAACAACACCACTACCGGAGTATAGGAGAGAGTCATAACCGAGGGTTTAGAGGTTGGATTAGAGATAACGATACCTCAGGTGCAATCTAAAGTGAACTGTAATGCAACCTAGCTAGCATAACTTGAGAGAGTGCGTCTAGTAAATTATCATAATTACTTGTGAGAGATTTATGGTAACTGGAGTGTTCATGATTGACAGAGACAACTAAATCAAACTGTATGAAGTACACAAGAAGGAAGTTCACCAACGGGGGAAACCATAACTTTAGACCTTTAATCCAATTGTTTCCATCTTATTGTTAGTTAATCTTAAGTTTATTATTTCTGTTCAGCTGTAGTAGTAGAAACAACACAAAGTAATATACACAACATTTGAGAAAGTTGACTATTGAGAATCTAGTAATCTAAAGACGACATTTGATACGTTAATTCCCATTGGGATTCAACTCTAGGCAAAATACTCGGATTATATTTGCAACGACCGCTTAGTCTTTTAATAGACATAGTTGAGCGTGATCACGCACACACCCAAGAAGTTCCTAAGGTGTTGTGTTGGATCATCATCAGTAGAGTTCCTGAATAATCCTTCTGCCTTAAGCATTAGGATTAACATGTGTTCTACTTTAAATGTAGCAGCTTCAACCCGTGGAGGAAGGATAGCATTGGTATCATCAAGATATTCCTCAATGTCCGCAAAGGGATTCTCCTCTTCATCATAATCGGCCATTCTTACCTATCACACGAAGCAAAGCAAGCAAAATGTGATGGAATAGAAAAGATGTAAAGTAAAGTGCACACTAGTTAGTAATTTCAAAATCGTATTCCCCGGCAACGGCACCAAAATTTGATACGCTCAAATTACACCTTAAGATAGTGTAAAGCGATCGATGTCAAATATAGTAACCCAAAGAGGCTGGGGTCGAATCCCTCAGGGAATATGCGTGAAAAGTTTACTTGAGTAGTGTGAATCTTAACTTAAATCGTATTTCTATTCCGTTAGAGTAACAAGAGTATGGTAATAGATTGGATTGTAATTTTGTGAAATAGTAACAAGTATGATTAAATAAAGTTGTAATTAATTTGATTATCTAAACCAAGGTTGTGTCCCCTTTAATGAAATGTAATGCTATCGGTGTTAATATGATATAATTCCAATAGAAGGTCCTTTTGATATGCAAATGATTTCTAAATGACTACCCAATATGTTCCAATAGGTGGGTAGTATTTCTCTTTATGTTTTTTCCAAATATAAAAGAGTTGTAATTAAGAGTAATCAATTTATGCCAAATAAAATCCACTTATTCCTAAGAGATTCTATTAAATAAGGTTTAAAGCCTTGAGTCTTTGATATTTACTTCTACCAAACCGTAACTCACTTTTCCAAGTAAAGAAAGAATATAATGGCACTTGTTAATACTTGCAACCACCAACAATAAATGAAGAATGATGAGTAAATAAATATCAACCAACCATTATACATATATTCAATGTTAAACACCCATTGACATTACACCCATTTAGGGTCCAAAACCTTAGTATTTAAAGTTAGCTACACATGCTAAAATACAAAAAAAATGAGAATATTAAATGCCATAAAGCTTACAAAGTGCAAGATTCTTCACTCTTAAAGCTTTCAAAAGATGGGAATATTCAAATCTTGGAATGTAGCTCAAATTTCAGACAAGTCCACCGCATCTTCGAAACCCTAGGTTCCAAGAAGTCGTCGCATTCTGGTTATGCGGTCCGCATTGTTGATATGCGACCGCATAGTGTCATTGCATTTATGATCTCTGCCACTTCTACAGGAGGTTTGCGATCCATTATGTGGCCCACAATCCTGTTATAAGGTTCACATGTTGAATTTGCGGTCCGCATTTTTAACTCTGCGGTCACATTTTGCCTCTTTATTGTCCTTTTGTGGCTTTTTGATTCCATTTCCATGTTTTTGGGTCCTCAAGCCTCATGCACGTTGTTAATGTTGTATGTATTTTGTAAGTATTTGGTATCATGTGTTAGTAATGATAAAAAGTAGAAGTGAATTCAAGTTGAAAGTTTATGCTTAAGTTATAAATGGCTATTTAACTTGAATGATGTATATTGAAATCACGGGGTAAGGCGTGGGATAGGAAAGCAAATAAGGTTCGCTTGACTGGGATCACCCGGTTGAGTGACGGTCGCGTCCCTCGATTTTGGGGCGTGACACTATGACGGAAGAAACCCAATCACGCTCAGATTCCTTGTTGGCAAGTTTGACATCATATTCAGCCGTGCCTAATGACCAATCCTCAAAATATATGTAATTGATTGACGCGGCGTCACAGAGTAAATGAACCCCTCGAACTTGCACAGACTGCAGAAATACACGGTTCCGCTTCTGCTCAGCATTCCTGGAGGCATCCTAGGCAGCATAGAATTCCCTTATGAGCGTCTCGTTATACTCCCCCTGGACCTGAATGAAGAACTCCCATTGCCTCTTTTTAATATTTTCAATCAGATGAGGGTAATGCTCTTTAAACCCGTTTAGGCCCGGATGCTTCTCGTTAATGATTTTTCGCTTTGCTAATCAATATTTGTACAAGTTCCAAGAGCTGGGAACTCCAAATCAGAGGTCTTCACCAATTTTCCACCGTGTTTCACCATGGAGATCAACGGATGACATAAGATCAGTCTGTGCCTCCTCTCCTTTCAGACTGGGAGGAGTGCTCAGATGTGCTTCTGGCTGTTTCAAGCCATGGGTATTTGGATTGTTGTGCTTGTTAGCTATGGGCAGCAACCAGTTTGTTTCCTCGAGCGGAAGGTGATTGCAATGCGAGAGATTTCTTTGGTGCTATTCCTGTCAATGAATCAATGGGTGAGTAGTTGATATAGCATGGGAAACATATTGAGAGAATATAAATAAACAAGAAATATTTGCAATGAGTTATGTGATCACATAACAACTTTACGAGTCGAAAAGCATCGCAAAACTACAACACTTAGAAGCCAAAGCAAGAATGCGATCGCAAAAGTGGTCGCATTACAACTTATGCGACCGCATATTGGTCGCGTTTTCTCACCATATGTGGCATTTTATCTGCGTTAGTCTGCGACAATTTCTCGGTTGGCGAAATGATTCTGCGAACGCAAACCCAACCGTAGAAGGTCTTTGTAGGAAGGCTACCTAGGCACCCAAAATGCGACGACTTTGCGGGCCACATATTAGTTATGCGGACCGCAAAGTTCGTTGTCCTCAGTTAAAAGTCGCCCCCCTCCCCGAGAAACTTACCAAGCTTCTAACAGCTAAAATTAGACATTTCACACCTAATACATAGTAAAAAATTCCCAAACCCCTATTCTCTACACCTATTTTGTAGGTCAAATCTCCAAGACCCAGTTTTCCTACAACACAAATTTTTCCCAAACACTGATTCTTACACCAATTACGAATACGCAACAAGTGATTGAGAAGAATGGGAAAAAGAGATGCAAACAAATGATCTTCTTCAACTTAATTAAGTAAGAGGGGGGGGGGGGGGGGGGGTAATTTACATACCAGATGTCTGAGCAGTTGAAGAATTTTTTCTGAGATACGAACCAGGTGGCCTCTTTCTATGCAATTATGTTTATCTTTTTTTATGATTTTTTGTAATTGAGCTGATGTTTTTGGTCTTTTCTTGTTCTTATTTGGTTTTTATCTCGTTTTTGTTGTTCAATACATGTGTGTGGGTGAGAGTGAGGGTGTGTGATTGAAATTTGGAGGGGATTACGGTTTAGTGCATGGGAGTTCTGCGGTGGAAAAGTGAATTGCATAACACCTCATGCAGTCGCATATGTGTTATGCGATGAGTTAGTAAAGGCCTGGCTAACATCCACTTCGCGATGTATTCTGCGGTTGCATAATCGTTATGCGGGATGCAGAAATAGAAATCCCACCGCATTTTTGAGGACCAAAGTTGCATTTTCTTATGAGTGTGTCTGTGACGACTATGCAGTCCGCAAAGCCATTATGCGACCGAATAGTTGTTGCAGACCACATGTCCTTATTTCCTTCGTTCTTCTCAGTCCTTGCACCCTGTTTCATAGTATTTTAAGCTACCTGCATTCTAACACACACGTCAAACTACTAAATACTAACAAGTAAACCTACATAAATTAAAATTTAACAAAAGAATGTTACCACACATGGGTTGCCTCCCAAGAAGCACTTCATTTAACGTCGCGGCACGTCGATGTTGACCCATTTGGGCTAATCAGTGGTGAGGGCTGGTGTAGGACTAGCCTTGAGTGCGAATTTCTCTACCAAGTGCCTTTCTCCTATGGTACCGAGGTAATTCTTAACCCGTTGGCCATTTACTTTGAAATTTTGAGTCCCGTCTTCGAACTCCAATTCATAGCGCCATAGGGGGACAAATGCACAACTTTGAACGGGCCAGACCATTTGGATTTGAGTTTTCCCGGAAATAACTTGAGTATTGAGTTGAAGAGTAAGACCAAGTCACCGGATTTGATTCCCCGCTTCAAAATCTTTTTGTCATGAACAAACATCATTATCTCCTTATAAATGGTTGCACTCTCATAGGCATGGAGACGGAATTCTTCCATCTCATTGAGTTGTGTCAGTCTTAGGTTAGCAACTTCGGCCTAATCAAGATTCAACTTTTTCAATGCCCACATGGCTTTGTGTTCAAGCTCCACCGGCAAGTGACACGCTTTACCAAAAACCGACCAGTATTGTGAGGTTCTAATGGGAGTCTTAAATGCTGTGTGATATGCCCATAATGCATCATCTAGCTTCCTTGACCAGTCAGTCCTGTTTGCATTAACAATTTTTGCTAGGATGTTTTTGATCTTTCTGTTGGAAACTTCAACTTGACCGCTCGACTGAGGATGATAAGGGGTGGCCTCCTTGTGCGTGAATCCATACTTTTCAAGCAGACCGGTGAAGGCCTTGTTATAAAAGTGAGAACCACCATCACTAAGGATGTCCATGGGGGTACCAAACCGCGTAAATATGTTCTTTTTCAAGAAAGCGGTCACACTCTTTGCCTCATTGTTGGGAAAGGAGATTTCCTCGACCCATTTGGAGACATATTCCACAACCACCACGATATATGTCATGCCATAAGAGCTCACGAAGGGACCCATGAAGTCTATCCCCACACATCAAAGATCTCGACCTCCATTACAAAGTTCATAGGCATCTCACGTCTTCTAGAAACTAACCCTTATCTTTTACATTGATCACATGCCTTGGAAATTTGATTTGCGTCTTGGTAGATCGATGGAGAAGGTGCTAGAAAATTCCAATATGTGTTCATCTGGAAAGGCATCATTAATTTCAAGATCATCTTTTGGTCTCCCTGCCTTTTCAAGCCTAGATAGGTGATCCACAACTTGATTCTTTTTCCCTTTCCGATCCTTGACTTCAAAGTCAAACTATTGTAACAAAAGAACCCACCCAATAAATCTTGGTTTAACATCCTTCTTCGCCTTAAGATAGCGGAGAGCAGCATGAGTGGTATAAACTATCATTTTGGACCCCAACAAATTGGCCCGAAACTTTTCAAAGGAATAGACAATGGCAGGAATTTCTTGCTCAGTCACTGTGTAATTCATTTTTGCGCCATTGAATGTATTGCTTGCATAGTACAAATGATGAAGGATCTTTTTATGTCGTTGACCAAGTACCGCCATAATACAAGGTTTAGAGTTTTGAACAAGAAAAGCAAGGGCAAGAGGCAATGAGGCAATTGGGCATCAGTCCATATCTCCTTCTTTTGTGCTTTTACCTTTGTTTATGAATTCTTTTGTAGTTTTTATCATTATTATGAGTAGCTAAATTTTCTAATCTAAGGTTTTAGTGGAACCTGTTGGGGGATGAATTTATTTTAATATTAATATAGTTTTGGTTGGTTGTTCATCTCTATTTGTTCAACTACGTTCTTGTTGTAGTTGATTGAAGGGCCCTCAATTAGCTGTGCCTATTCATTAGGTATCTACTTGAGAGAGAGTGCATATTTAGGTAGTTGTTATGAACAACACCACTCCCGGAGTATAGGGGAGAGTCATAACCGAGGGTTTAGAGGTTGGATTAGAGATAACGACGATACCTCGGGTGCAATCTAAAGTGAACTGTAATGCAATCTAGCTAGCGTAACTTGAGATAGTGCGTCTGGTAAATTATCATAACTGGAGTGTTCATGATTGATAGAGACAACTAAATCAAAACTGTAGGAAGTATACAAGAAGGAAGTTCACCAACGGAGGAAACCATAACTTTAGACCTTTAATCCAATTGTTTACATCTTATTGTTAGTTAATCTTAAGTTTATTATTTCTGTTCAGCTGTAGTAGTAGAAACAACACAAAGTGATATACACAACGTTTGAGAAAGTTGACTATTGAGAATCTAGTAATCTAAAGACGACATTTGATACGTTAATTCCCTGTGGGATTCGACTCTGAGCAAAATACCCCGATTATATTTGCAACGCCCGCTTAGTCTTTTAATTGAAATAGTTGAGCGTGATCCTGCACACACCCAAGAAGTTCCTAAGGGATTGCGTTAGATCATCATCAATAGAGTTCCTGAATAGTCCTTCTGCCTTAAGCATTAGGATTAACATGTGTTCTACTTTGAATATAGCAGCTTCAACCTGTGGAGGAAGGATAGCATTGGTATCATCAAGATATTCCTCAATGTCCGCAAAGGGATTCTCCTCTTCATCATAATCGGCCATTCTTACCTATCACACGAAGCAAAATGTGATGCAACAGGAAAGATGTAAAGTAAAGTGCAAACTAGTTAGCAATTTCAAAACCGTATTCCCCGAAAACGGCACCAAAATTTGATACGCTCAAATTATACTTTAAGATAGTGTAAAGCGATCGATGTCAAATATAGTAACCCAAAGAGGTTGGGGTCGAATCCCACAGGGAATATGCGTGAAAAGTTTACTTGAGTGGTATGAATCTTAACTTAAATCGTATTTCTATTCCGTTGGAGTAATAAGAGTATGGTAATAGATTGTATTGTAATTTTGTGAAATGTAACAAGTATGATTAAATAAGGTTGTAATTAATTTGATTATCTAAACCAAGGCTGTGTCCTTTTCAATGAAATGTAATGCTATCGGTGTTAATATAATTTATTTCTAATGGAAGGTCCTTTTGATATGCAAATGATTTCTAAATGATTATCCAATATTTTCTAATAGATGGGTAGTATTTCTCTTTATGATTTTTTAATATATAAAAGAGTTGCAATTAAGAGTAATCAATTTATGCCAAATAAAACTCACTTATTGCTAAGCGATTCTTCTAAATAAGGTTTAAAACCTTGAGTCTTTGATATTTACTTCTATCAAACCCTAACTCACTTTTCCAAGTAAAGAAAGAATAGAATGACACTTGTTAATGTTTGCAACCACCAACAACAAATGAATAATTAAGGAGTAAATAAATATCAACCAACCATTATACATATATTCAATGTTAAACACCCATTGACATTACATCCATTTAGGGTCCACAACCTTAGTATTTAAAGTTAACTACACATGCTAAAATACAAAAAGATGAGAATATTAAATTCCATAAAGCTTACAAAGTGTAAGATTCTTCACTCTTAATGCTTTCAAAAGATGGGAATATTTAAAGCTTGGAATGTAACTCAAATTTCAGACAAGATGCCCCCACAAAACACCCAATAAATCTATTTATAGTGGGCTAAAATTCGGGGCCAATTTCGGACAAAAATGCCTTTCCAGGTCAAATATGCGACCGCATTTCTGTCGTATAGCAGATATGCGGTCCGCATTCTCTTCAAGTCCACTGCATCTTCGAAACCTTAGGTTCCAGAAAGTCGTCGCATTCTGGTTATGCGACCCGTATTTTTGATATGCGACCACATAGTGTCATCGCATTTCTGATCTAAGCCACTTCTACAGGAGGTTTGTGATCCATTATGCGGCCCGTAAACCTGTTATAAGGTTTGCATGTTGGATTTGCGGTCCACATTTTCAACTCTGCGGTCGCATTTTGCCTCTTTCTTGTCCTTTTGCGGCTTTTTGATTCCATTTCCATGTTTTTGGGTCCTCAAGCCTCATGCAATGCAAAAGCATCAAAATTACATAAGTATAAAAGAAAATTGCATTTAAAACGAGCTAAAATATAAGAAATTGGTATTAAATGTGCCGAAATTCTCCGGCACATCAATCTCCGGCCTGAGAAGTAGCAGACGTTTTTAGCATAGCGACTGCATGTGCAAACTGGTGCACACAGTCAGAATCTGAGCAAGGGTCTCCTGAAGACCCGGAATCACAATAGGAACTGCTGGTGCCTAAGCCTATCCCACTGGAATCTCAACGGTGGGAACCTGGTCCTGAATAGTAGGAAGGTCCACAGGTACTGTCCCGACTGTTGCGCAGGCTGCACCCCTCCCTCTGCCATGGCCTCGACCCCTCGCTGGTCCAGCTGGTGTCGGATCACCCCGATCGGTAGCGCGAGTCCTCATCATATGTGAGAGAATGTAATAATAGAAGTTTAGTTCCAGAAATCAACAGATTCGCACGACAGAATTCAAGAATGTGAGATTTTTCCTAAGGGTTCTATAGCCTCTCAAAGATAAGTATAAACGTCTCCGTACCGATCTGAAAGACTCTACTAAACCTGCTCATGACTATCTAGACCTATCTATATTAGAGCTCCGATACCAACTTGTCACGACCCCAAATCCTTAGTCGTGATGGCACCTTTCGTGGAATCAGGCAAGCCACACATTTCGTTGAATCCAAGTTTAATTTTTGAAAAATTCATAAATTTAGAAGCAGAGTATTAATAATAATCCATTTGAAAGTTAACAACTTTTGAAACACAATATCCAATAACAACCCCGGATCTAGTGTCACCAAGTCACGAGCTAAAACAACATACAAATGTAAAAATAGAGGAAATGACAACATAGTCTGTAATAATAAAAGTGCGACAGGAAGATAAATGAGGAGAAGACGAGGTCGTGATCGCCAGCTGCTACCTCGATGACTCCGAAGAAACTCTGACAGCTGCTCAGTATCCACTACAGGGTCTCAATATATCTGGATCTACACACAAGGTGCATGGGGTAACGTGAGTACACCAACTCAGTAAGTAACGAACCCAACCTATGGGCTGAGAGGTAGTGACAGACTAAACCTTGAAATTTACAATAAACAGCGTACAAAAATTAGACATGCTAACAGTTTATCAAAAAAATATACAAAATATGCCAAGTATGACGGAATACTCTACATGCCATCATATAAATATATGAAACCAGTGTGGAAATGCACATAGTGCTCACAACCCTCACACGACAGTCCACTCAGTACCGTATATGGCTCTCAGGCCCAGGGAAGGTCCATCCCAGAATGCACATAATCATCGGTGACTGTAGTGACTTGGTACTGAGGAAAAAAAGCCAATCCAGCCCCATAGAGAAGATCTATCTCCAGAACACAACATGCGGACAAGATCCATGTCCAGGGATGATCCATCCCTCACATATCATCAACTTCGGACAAGGTCCATGTCTAGGGAAGATCCATCCCTCAATATCGATGCGCTCACTGGGGCTGTAAAGACTCCGGAGGGGTCTATTGGCCCAAGCGCTATATCAAGCCAACAAAGGCATGATTAAAGTGTCACTGCGGTGTGCAGTCCGATCTCATACCTTTCTCAACAACAGGCTCTCGGCCTCACTCAGTCATTACTCTCCAGTCTCACTCATATGACTCACAGATGTATAAATCAGCCCAAAACAATGATAAATGCATATAATTAACAATTACTGAGATTGAGGCATGAAATGATATGCTATAACAGGACTGGGTATATGAAATCAAATAATCACAAAATTAGACAGTAATATACGACCACTCGGGTCTCAGCATTTTCGGCGTGAAGCCTTAGCATTTATACTTAACATGATTCCTAACATGTTCACATTTACCACATTAATAGACATGCGGATATCAGTCCGTGATAACTACTACACGGTTCCATGGGATGAGCCAGGCCATAAATACTCAGTGCACGCCCGCATGCCCGTCGTTTGGCATGTGCGTCACCTCAATTATAGTCATATATCATATAGTTCGGGGTTTCGAACTCCTTAGAACCAAGTTTGGAAACGTTACTTACCTCAAAACTGACTAAAATCCTAGCCCACAGTGCCCTTGCCTCTAGAATCGGCCTCCGAATGCTCCTAATATACCAAAAATCAGATTCATATCATTATTATATGCCAAGGAACGAAGCCAATTCGAAATTTATCAAAATTACCCAAAAATCACGAAATTGGCCAAACCCGACCTCTAGGCCCATGTCTCGGAATCTGATAAAATTTACATCACAAGAATACTCATCCTCCCACGAGTCTATACATACCAAGAACATAAAAAATCAGACCACAATTACCCCTTCAATTCCTCAATTAAAGTCTCCAATTTTCCATGCCCTAGCATCCCCAATTTTGGGTTTAAATCCACTAATTTCAGGTTTAATCACTTAGAAATCAACATAGAATTGAGTTGTGAATTAAAAAATCTTACCTCCATGTGTTTCACATTTTATTCCCTCTTTAAACCCTCTCAAAAGCTTCAAAAATCATCCAAAAATGGTGAAAAATGGCTAAGGGTCACGAATATGGCGTTTTAAATACACTGCCTAGTCACCCTTAATTTCCTCAGTGCGTTCGCGTTACCAGGTACGCGTTCGTGGAGCACAACCCAAACTTCCCCTACGCGATCATGTCCTCCCTAGCGCATTCATCGAGTAACTAACCAGCCCACCCCCACGCGCCTCCCTCCCGTATGTGATCGCGTAGCACCCAGACGCGATCGCATAGCACATATACCCTTACCCCATGCGATCGCCACTTCCCAAATGCGGTCGCATAGACCAAAAATCCTACTGCCTCAGAACAAGCCTATGCAATTGCATACATACCCTTGCGATCGCATAGAAGAAAACCAGACCTGGACACCAGCAAAAATCTTCCAACTCTTAAGTCCAAAATTAGATCCGTTAACCACCCCAAACTCACCCGAGGCCCTAAGACCTCAACCAAACATGCCAACACATCTCACAACCTCATTCAAGCTTAGTCGAGCCTTCGAAGCACCCAAAATAACGCAAAAACATCAAATTCACCTCAGATTCAAGCCTATGAACTTTGAAACTTCTAAATTTCGCCAAAGATGCCAATTCCATCCAAAACACGTTCGATTAACCTGAAATTTTGCACACACATCCAAAATGACCCCACAAACCTGTTCCAACTTCCGGAATAGAATTCCAACCCTGATATCTAATTTTCCACTACCGACCGAAAATCGTCAAAAACTCAATTTCGCCAATTCAAGCCTAATTCTACTCCGGACCTAAAAATCATATTCCGAACACACTCTCCAAATCACCTAACGAAGCTATCTGAGCTATAATATCAACATTCCGAGGTCGTTTACGTATAAGTCAAATCCCGGTTGACTTTTTCAATTATTAAGCTCATTTAAGAGACTAAGTGCCTCAATTCTCACCACTACTACTCTGAACCCGGTCTAACCGATACAACACATCATAATTAGGTTAAATAACATATGACAAAGCTGAAAAGAGAAAACAGGGCTAATCTCACGAAACGACCGGTCGGGTCATTACAACAACTTTGAGGCTTTTGTGTTTTTCTTCTACACACATTAGGCAACCTTACTAATTTCCAATTAACGCATTCTTAATCGTTTAAGGAGGGATGGGTTCAAAATAGGGAATTATTTTACAAAGGGGTAAATATTTGTAATGTGGTAGCCAAATAAAAGGTTAAAGGCTCAACGGGGGTAACTAGCGTAATTGATGTACTAAGGAGGTCAATTTGGTCAAAATTGGCTAGAAATCACAAGAGAGACTAAGATCATTTCAGCACCCAATCATTAACCTGAGAGTTGCAGTAAGAAGACAATCGGGCAAGTTCTAGACATCACAAGTTAAGCATATGCATTATTTATACAAATCCTCACTCACTCACAACGCATGAACTGTTCGACTCAGCATAATTTCAGTCCTCAAGTGAATGCAAGGCAACTCAAAGATTCATCACATGATATTTGAGATTATGAGTAAGCATAAATTCAAAGAGTGAGCCTCAATTTCACAATAATGGCTAACGATTTATTTACAAAATTAGAAGGGTGCAATTTATTCAACAAAAACTTATCACATGCTTGAAGTTAGAACAAAAACACCAAACAAGTGAAAGCGTTTTGTGGTACCGCCATGGTTATACTATTACACCCTTGGAAAAGAACTCGACGAAGAAAAACCAAGAGGAATTCATTGCTATCTACAAATCTACACTATTAAAGTAAAGAGTTTATATAGAAGTTTCACAAAACATTTTTGACTACCCCACCCACAACCAAAAATCATGCATTGTCCCCAATGCATTGAGAAAGTAAGAGCAAATTTTCGGGGCTTCTTAGGGCGCACTACGTGCTAGGAGGGTCTGGAACATCCGGGGCAGTTGTGGAATCAGATGCTAGCACTATGGAAGCAATAGGTAGAACTTCGAATTGTGTGGTGGTGTCTGATGCCAGAATGGGAAGCTGCACCTGCTGTGAAGTTGGGTCTGGGGTCTGGGAGCTGCTAGCCTCACTCAGTGATGGCTTCATGGTTGAGGGAGTGGACTTGGCGACCATGTCTGCCATGGAATGTGCAATTGCTGTCTGCACATCCGCTTCCTCTTCACCCCGTGTATCAGTAGAGACAACAATTTGGTTGCCTCTATTGTCCCGTTGATCCTCACTCTCCTCAAGAAAGGCCTCCTCATCAGTCTCCTCCTCCTTACTGTCTCCCCCTCAGACCCTCTGAATTCCTCCTACAAATGAGTGTCCATGTGCACAACGGAGTCCGAAACTTTTGAAGCCTCAGTACCTTGGGCCTTCGGAGCTATCATGAGGTTTATGAAGTCAAGGTACAAGCTCGGAATATGGGAGGTACCAGTTCCCTTCTCCCCTTCTTCCGGAAGAAGGGAGGTCAAATCAAACTCCAAATTTTGCATCTTGTACAACTCTGATTTCAGCTCAGCGACATTCTTTTGGAGTTGAGGCATATCTGCTACTTCACCTCGCTTGAGCCTCTCATGGCGCACTTCAAAGTGCTTGAGTCGATATTCATAGGATTGGTGATGTTGTTGAAGAACAGAGGCTTGGATAGGGGCTAGTGCTTGCCGAATAAGAGCTGGAAGTTCTTTGTCAATCTGTCTACTTTGGCATTGACATGTTGCGCTAATAGACCAAGCATTGATAGAGCAGGAAAGGAAGGATGTGGTTGTGTAGTGGTTGGTGTGGGAGTGGATGTGGAGGTGGCTGGTGCAGAAGGAGTTTTTGGCATTGAGGGAGCAACACCTACTGCTGAGTCTGCAGGAGGAGTGGGTGAATGCTCTGGTGGGCTGTCAACCACTTTTTCTACGGCATCACTGATCCAGGAGATATCAATATCTTGAATAGCCTTTTCGATACGGTCATGTTTGGGGATATGTGGCACTTCCCCAGCATTGCATAAAGCACTGATCAAACATAGGAAGGGGAGTGATATTTCTTTCTAATTCACTCTAATTCCAATCTCCCTCAATATAATTTCTCCCGCATTAACTTTGACGCCCGTCATGATGCATGTGATGAGGATTTCCTTCTCGATGCTTATGTCAGTTTCATTTCTAGTAGGCATTAGATGAGAGTAGACAAAACTGAACCAATACTGGCCTTCCATAGTGAGATCCCTCTTATGAAGCTTTTGGCGCGAAGCTATCCATGTGGGGGTTCCCTTGGCTATGACGGAAGCAACCCAAGCACGCTCTTGTTGGCAAGCTTGACATCATATTCAGCCGTGCCTGATGAAAAATCCTCAAAATATATGTCGTTGATTGATGCGGCATCACAGCGTAATTGAACTCCTCGAACTTGCAAAGACTGCAAGAATACACGGTTCCGCTTCTGCTCAACATTCCTGGAGGCAGCATAAGCAACATAGAATTCCCTTACGAGCATCTCGTTATACTCCCCCGGGGCCTGAATGAAGAACTCCCATTGCTTCTTTTTAATATTTTAATCACATGAGGGTAATGCTCTTTTAACCCGTTTAGGCCTGGATGCTTCTCTTTAACGATTTCGCACTTTGTTAAGCCATCTTTGGACAGGTTCCAAGAGCTGGGAACCCCAAATTAGAGATCTTCACCACTTTTCCACAGTGTTTCATCATGGAGATCAACGGATGACATAAGATCAGTCTGTGCCTCCTCTTCTTTTAGACTGGGAGGAGTGCTCAGATGTGCTTCTGGCTGTTTCAAGCCTTGGGTGTTTGGATTGTTGTGCTTGTTAGCTCAGGGCAGCAACCCGTTTGTTTCCTCGAGCGGGAGATGATCGCAATGCGAGAGATTCTTTGGTGCTATTCCTGTTAATGAATCAATGGGTGAGTAGTTGATATAGCATGGAAAACATATTGAGAGAATATAAAGAAACAAGAAATATTTATGATGGGTTATGTGATCACATAACAACTTTATGAGCCGTAAACACATCGCAAAACTACAGCACTCAGAAGCCAAAGCAAGAATGCGATTGCAAAAGTGGTCACAACACAACTTATGCGACTACATATTGGTCGCGTTTTCTCACCATATGTGGCATTTTATCTGCCTCAGTCTGCGACACTTTCACGGTCGGCGAAATGATTCTGCGATCGCAAACCCAACTGCAGAAGGTCTTTGTGAAAGGCTACCTAGGCACCCAAAATGCGACGTCTTTGCGGGCCATAGATTAGTTATGCAGACCGCAAAGTTCGTCGTCCTCAGTTAAAAATCGTCCCCTTCCACCCCCCACCCCTCTGAAACTTTCCAAGCTTCTAAAATTTATAATCAGACATTTCACACCTAATACATAGTAAACAATTCCCAAACCCCTATTCTCTACACCTATTTTGTGGGTAAAATCTACAAGACCCAGTTTTCTTACAGCACCAATTTTTCCCAAACACTGATTCTTACACCAATTACGAACACACGACAAGTGATTGAGAAGAATGGGAAAAAGAGATGCAAACACACGAGCTTCTTCAATGTAATTAAGTAAGGGAGGGGGATAATTTACATAACAGATGTCTGAGCAGTTGAAGAATTTGTTATGAGATACGAACCAGGTGGCCTCTTTCTGTGCAATTATGTTTATCTTTTTTATGATTTTGTGTAGTTGAGCCGATGTTTTTGGTCTTTTCTTGTTCTTATTTGTTTTTATCTCGTTTATGTTGTGTGGTACTTGTGTGTGGGTGAGAGTGAGGGTGTGTGATTGAAATTCGGAGGGAATTACGGTTTAGTGCATGGGAGTTATGCGGTGGAAAAGTGAATTGCATAACACATCATGCGGTCGCATATGTGTTATGCGATGAGTTAGTGAAGGCCTTGCTAAGATTCACTTCGTGATGTATTCTGTGGTTGCATAATCGTTATGCAGGCTTCAGAAATAGAAATCCCACCGCATTTTTAAGGAAACAAGTTTCATTTTCTTATGAGTGTGTCTGCGACCACTATGCAGTCCACAAAGCCATTATGTGACCGAATAGTTGCTGCAGACTACAGGTCCTTCTTTCCTTCGTTCTTCTCAGTCCTTGCACCCTGTTTCATTGTATTTTGAGCTACCTGCATTCTAACACACACATCAAACTGCTAAATACTAACAACTAAACCTACATAAATTAAAATTTAACAAAAGAATGTTACCACACATGGGTTGCCTCCCATGAAGCGCTTGATTTAACGTCGCGGCACGTCGATGTTGACTCATTTAGGCTAATCAGTGGTGGGGGCTGGTGTAGGACTATCCTTGAGTGCGAATTGCTATACTAAGTGCCTTTCTCCTGTGTTACCAAGGTAATTATTGACCCGTTGGCCATTTACTTTGAAAGTTTGAGTCCCGTCCTCCGTCTCCAATTCAATAGCGCCATAGGGGGACACATTCACAACTTTGAACGGGCCAGACCATTTGGATTTGAGTTTTCCCTTAAATAACTTGAGTATTGAGTTGAAGAGTAAGACCAAGTCACCGGATTTGAATTCCCACTTCAAAATATTCTTGCCATGAACAAACTTCATTCTCTCCTTATACATGGTTGTACCCTCATAGGCATGGGGACGAAATTCTTCCATCTCATTGAGTTGTGTCATTCTTAGGTTAGCAGCTTTGGCCTAATCAAGATTCAACTTTTTCAATGCCCACATGGCCTTGTGTTCAAGATCCACTGGCAAGTGACACACTTTATCAAAAATCGAACGGTATGGTGAGGTTCTAATGGGAGTCTTAAATGTTGTGTGATATGCCCATAATGCATCATCTAGCTTCCTTGACCAGTCAGTCCTGTTTGCATTAACAATTTTTGCTAGGATGTTTTTGATCTTTCTGTTGAAAACTTCAAACTGATCGCTCGACTAAGGATGATAAGGGGTGGCCTCCTTGTGCTTGAATCCATACTTTTCAGGCAGCCCGGTGAAGGCCTTGTTGAAAAAGTGAGAACTACCATCACTAAGGATGTCCATGGGGATACCAAACCGCGTAAATATATTCTTCTTGAAGAAAGCGGTCACACTCTTTGCCTCATTGTTGGGAAAGGCGATTTCCTCGACCCATTTGGAGACATATTCCACAACCACCAAGATATATGTCATGCCATAAGAGCTTACGAAGGGACCCATGAAGTCTATCCCCACACATCAAAGATCTCGACCTCCATTACAAAGTTCATACTCATCTCACGTCTTCTAGAAATTAACCCTTATCTTTTACATTGTTCACATGCCTTGAAATTTTGATTTGTGTCTTGGTAGATCAATGGTGAAGGTGCTAGAAAATTCCAATATGTGTTCATCTGGAAAGGCATCATTAATTTCAAGATCAGCTTTTGGTCTCCCTGCCTTTTCAAGCCTAGATAGGTGATCTGCAACTTGATTCTTTGTCCCTTTTCAATCCTTGACTTCAAAGTCCTCGAACGGACAGACGAAGGAAGTACCTGAGTCAGGAAATAAATGAGGGTAACAGCTTCACATATCGGACTCGGACTCCCAGGTCGATGCCTCAGGAGGCTGACCTCTCCACTGAACACGAATAGAAGGGAAACTCTTGGATCTCAACTGACGAACCTGCCAGTCTAGAATAGCTATCGGCTCCTCCTCATAAGATAAGTCCTTGTCCAACTGGACAGTGCTGAAATCTAATACGTGGGCTGGATCACCGTGATACCTCCGAAGCATGGACATATGAAAAACTGGATGCACGACTGATAAGCTAGGCGGAAATGCAAGTATATAAGCCACATCTCCCACTCGTTCAAGAATCTCAAACGGACCAATGAACCTAGGGCTAAGCTTGTCCTTCTTCCCAAATCTCATCAAGCCCTTCATAGGAGACATCGGAGCAATACTAGCTCACCAACCATAAAAACCACATCTCGAACCTTGCGATCTGCATAACTCTTTTGCCTGGACTAAGCTGTACAAAGCCTATCCTGAATGATCCTGACCTTGTCCAAGGCCTCCTGAACCAAATCTGCACCCAAAAACCGAGCCTCTCCCGGCTCAAACCATCCAACCGGAGATCGACACCGCCTACCATATAAAGCCTCANAGGGAGTTTTTCCACTTTAAGTGACATTATTCAGATTTGGGATTTATTTTAGTTTTCAGAGTCGCCACCCGGATTTTTGACGATGTTCCGGGACACGGTTTTATTGAAATCCCAAACCGAGGAAATTTAGACTTTGTTTTAAGTTGTCTGCGTACCAGAAATCCGAGTAAGGAATTCTGTTAACCCGGGAGAAGGTGTTAGGCATTCCCGAGTTCCGTGGTTCTAGCACGGTCGCTTAACTATTAATATTTGGCCTAAGTCATCTGATTATTTACGTATTTTAAACCTATTGTGCATTTTAGCCTTCTTATTTTTTAGCCGTTTTTATGGATTTATCTTGGAACAAGTCACGATGGAGTGCACTTGTTTGTCTTTTGGACACATTATAACTACGCCACAAGAAATGTACCCGTAATTACAACATGTGATTTTTATTATAAGTTGAAGTTGAAGACGGGGACATGAGTTGTCGCTCCCGAGCGTAGATTATGGTGATTTTGGAATAATATTTGATTCTTTACCAAATTTTCCCAAAACTAAAGGTATCATTCTACCTAGAGGATTGCCTAAAATGATATTAATTAGCCTAAAGGACAACATATTCTGGGCTATGGCCACATTTAGCCCTAAATTATTTCAAATGTTTTGGCCAATCCTACTTCGGCTATTGAACAAAAAGGGTTTTGTGTAATTTGAACTAAACACTACTAGATACAGGTATAAACAGAGACATTGTACTCTGAATGGTAATTAGGAGAAAATTTGCACATTTAATGTTGTTTTCCAGTTATCAGAGGGACATTGTTTGGAAAATCATACTCATATGTATCGAGGATTCACTAGATTAGGCACAAGTAAATCTCGAGGTATTTAAGGGCACAAGTTATTAAGAAGAATGAAATTTAATGTTTTAGACAGATTAGTATTAAAACGAAGATCTTACAAATTCTAAATGCTTTCGAATTTATAATCTAGAACTGCTTCGTGGTTTCTTTTTAAGGAAGGATATAGCGTGAACAACTTTATCATTTCAGACTTGGTTGTTTAAGACATAGATTACTATAATTCATTTGTAAAAATATGCATACATTGATTTCAGAAAATTTATAAGATGCAGAATGAATTGAGAGCAATTAAATAATTCTAACTTATATTGAAGGCAATTAAGATCAGAAATAGTTGTTTCCAAATCAATAAGTGTTTGTAAAATCCTATGCATGCTAATTTTGAACATACACTCCATTTTTATCTACTGTCATCATGCTACTTTTCAAAACAGGGATTGGATTACAAATTTACTAATAAAAACAACCTACTTTTCAGGGAAAAGAACAAACACGAACAATAAGAAGAATTTAAATATATACAGTCTAGTCTTTAATTACAATGATTCTGAAAACGAATATCATTAATTACAACTTCGACTGCCACTGCCAACATGCATTTTTTGAAAGGCAAGAAACTTTAAAATGATCAGTCTAACTAAATTATCTGCCTTGAATGCTTTCAAAGCCATGCGTTCGAGCTTTCATTTGTAATCTGCAGAACACCTCAATAAGATGAGTGTGTTATGCACCCATTGGACTAAACAAGACTATGATAGGAAGTCGAGTTTAAGTCGGATGATGCTTATACTAAGCTAAAAAAAACAGAACTAGTCGTGTATTCTTTGATGCGGATAATAGGTCCAGAATCTATTGTTTGGGTAGTAGTACTCAATAGATCTTCAAACATTTATAGGACGAATCATATCATCAAGGCGGTTAGGCTCATCCTTTATGATGCTTTTTTTTACACTATTTTTACCAGAAACAGGTTCTGGCCTCTTATAAGTTGAATCTGACCATAAAAGAGGGGTCAGATTCATCTCTATGGAGGTCTTGTTCAACTCATAATTGTTCCATAGCTTTAATTTTAAGCATTTTTAGAGTATGAATCTGACCACTTGAAGGGTTCAGATTCAATGTTCTACAGCCTTTGTCGATTGTTCACTTCGTACCTTTAAGGGTGATAGCCTACTGTTTAAGCACTTAACATGGGGTGGATTTGACTATCAACAAATCAAATTCATCTACCCTAGTGCTGATGCTAACATAATTCTAAACTATACAGGGACTTTGATTATTTAGGCATTTTTAGAGAATGAATCTGGACATTTAAAGAGTCCAGATTCCCTATTCCAAAGGCCTTTTTCGATCACTTATTTTATACCCTTAAGAGGGTGACTTTCATCAACTAAACCATTATTTACCTGATATGGGGTGAATTTGACCATTATAGAGGGTCAAATTCATCTACCCTAGGGCTGTGTCATAACAATATCTATATATCTAAAACCTGGAATAAACCAGTATTTCAGCATCTTTGTAGGATGAACTTAACCATTAAAGGTTAAGTTCATTACCCTTTGATGCTATTTTCTAACACAAACATTGATTGCACAGTTATATAAAAGGCAGTTTCAAGATGAAACAGACTTATGTAAAATCCAGAGATTAGAAACTAAACAAACATAATGTGTTACTCTATATACATGCATATAAGTTTATACAGAAATAGGTCTAAACAAATAACAATACAGATTCATAGAGGAAAGACAAACAAATTTCATATTTTCATACTTCATAAAGAGAGAAGTCAGTTTTACATACCTTTAGAATAAGATAACAACAGAAAAAACTTGACCAAATAAAGGTCAAGCAATGGGGGTCAGCACAAAAGCAGAGAAAGCCAGCAGCAACAAACAACAAACCCAAAGTAGAGAAAACCCAGGGGAAGATGATTTTTGAATACCCAAATGATTGAAATAAGACAGCAACCAAAAATCAAGTCTTTTTGGAAAGAAAATCACAGCTACAAGACAGCCTAAGCTCGGATTGTTTCCCACTCCTTCTGTAAAATCCTTTTCACTTCTGTTTTCTAAGTTTTTAGCAGTCAAAGTTGTAATTTTCAGTCCAAGGGATTCAGAGAAGAATCTCCAAAAAAAATTCCCCATTAGTGGTAAAAACTGTGTGTATATATAGGGACATTTGGGATAGGATATGTTTAGCATATTCCCTATCCTAAATGAGCTTAAAAGGGTACAGGTAANAATTACCTTTCTATCCCTAAGTATCTGATTTCCTGATATTTATCTAATCTAGAAGGTTCTTTTGGGTGACAACTAATTGTTCTTAACTAAGGTTGAGTCAATTAAATGAAGATTAGTTGATTATATGCCTAGAGTTGGCTTTCATACTAGTTATTATGTTTAAGTCATTAAATCAACAATTTAATTAAACTTAAAGGAGGTTAGTCAAACCAGTTCCCTTAAACTTAGGTTAATTTAATTAAACTAAATGAATCCGTCTTAGTTCATTACCCTCAAGCTACTTGTTTTAAACAGATTTTATTTTCAGTTACATACTTTAAGAAGCTACCTAAGTTAATTTCTAGATTGAAGAAGTTGGAATCATTTAAATGTGAGTCTAAGTGAAACAATTATTCTTAAACTTAGTTAATTGATCTTAACTAGTTATCTAGGACTTAGATCAACTATGTTGTTTAGATGATTAAAAAAAATTAAGTCTACTAGTTAAGTGTGACTTATTGCCTAATTAATTTAAACTCAAATTGACCACTATTTGATTAAAATCAGTAGAAAATTGGTTGAAACAATTTCATTAGGTGTAATTAGGCTTATCCATTAACTCTTAGTCACTTGAGTGGTTAATCCTATGAAACTGAACTTTTAAACTATTTTGGTCATTCTAGGATCTTAGTTTGATTAAAGAAAGTTAGTTAGGTTAACAATTAGGCAATAAGTAACTCCATTCTAATTTAATTAATTAGTAGCTAAACTTTGTTGCCTTATCAAGGGTTGATTAATTTCAGATTAATCAATTACTTTAAACTTCTTAGACTTAGGTCAGTTATACTGTTATTTAGTTCACATGTATACTTAATTAGTTGTGTATGATTGTCTAATTAGATTATTATTTAATTGCTTAGTCAGGATGGATGGTTAACCCTAGATTACACTAAACTCAGAAGATGAATTAGAGTAAACAAATCAATTGAGGGTGGGAAGGAGCGATAGTGAAGGCAGTCTAAAAACAAACTAAGCATGAATCAAATAAGTATAATATTTAGTAAATCAATGGTGGCTAACAGGAAAACCTAAAAATGATTAATCATGGTTGCAAAAACAGTTCGGAATTGCATAATGTGTTAAGTACTACATCAATTGAAAACAATGCAAATCAAAACAGAAAAGCCATATATGCAGTCAATGACGAAACCTAAATTAGGAGGTATGATTAACAAGGAAAACCTAATTACTTAATATGACAAGAACAAGAGTCATGAAACATACTCAAAATTGAAACGACAAGGAAAAATATACACAGGTGGGGGAAGAAAACAACAGATCTACACAGATCTTCAAAAAATAACTAAATCTAGACAGGTTCATGCCAATAAACCCCAAAACAGTTAGAAAGGGAAGGGGCAGTAGCATTTAGGGACAATCAGTAAAGAAGAAAAACCTAAAACTAAACTCAGTTAAACAAATATCTTGTAACTAACATCATTTAGGAGAATAAACAGAAAACCTACAAAATCTAAACAATTAATCCAAGAGGAAGACATAGATTGGTAGAAGAAATTTAATACTAGCCTAGGCGATTTATCTTACTAGACAAGTGATTAAAAGAAACAAAGGGGAGGGGTACCAGTCAGTTAAAACCATTTGGCCGGATTCGCCGGAGTTTTGGCCGGACTTCAGTGGGTTTGAAAATGAGTCAAACCCACATGAATCAATTGCTCTTGTCAAGAGCAACTGACTCATGCAGGTCCGAGCCGTTGAAGGCCCTTGAATCAGTGCGCATGGGAGACTTAGGGTTTTGGAATCTCAGATATGAAATTGGGGTTTTTGGGATGAGTTTTTTGACAAGACTAAGAAATTGGGGTTGTAGGGTAGAGATTTGGGGGTGATTCGAGAAGGTCCGGTGGCCAGACGACGGTGGGACTCTAGGGCGGCTAGGGTTTTTAGAGAGAAGAGAGAGAGAGAGACGGACGAAGGGGGTTAGGATTTGGTGAAATGAGGGGGGTGGGGTTTGGTTAGGACATTTATATAGTTTAGAGGGGGTGAGTTCCTGGCCGTTCGATCCATTTCGATCAATGGCCAGGATTTAATCGACTAGACCAAACGCTGTCGTTTGGCTAGGCTGGGGCAGGCCGGGTAAGGGATTTGGGCTGGGTTGGACTGGGTAGTTTCAAGGGATTGGGTTTGGGCCTGGGTCTTTCTTGGCCCAGGTCCGATTTTGTTTTCTTAGTTAGTTAACTTAATTATTCTAATTAAATTAAACTCTAACTTAATCAAAAATTGTAGCAATTAATTTCAAACCTTATTTTTCATATATTTACATGTTAATTAAGAATAAAACAACCAATTATATATTCTTAATTAAACCTATGATTTATCGAATAAAATGATTAATTTTTATAGTAATTAGTCATTAAAAACTACATTACGTTAGATACTCGTAATTTGTCTATTATTTAATTAATTATAACTAATAACTTCATAATGCAAAATTTTCAATGATTTTGAAAGATGAATTATGGATATGCAAAAAATGCAAATAATTCACAATTAATTACTGAAAAATCAACCAATATTCATAAAATCAATTGATTTATTGGGATTTTTATAGGACGATACAGCGAGTAAAAATCACATGCTCACACTCATCTCAACCTGGGTGCCTAAATCTCGATGAACTGTCCTCCAGAAACGCGAGGTAAACTGCGCGCCCTGGTCCGAAATGATAGATACCGGCACACCATGAAGGCGAACAATTTCCCGCATATAGATCTCAGCTAACCTCTCAGATGAATAGGAGACTGCCACAAGAATGAAATGTGTTGACTTGGTCAGCCTATCAACAATGACCCAAACTGCATCGAACTTATTCCGGGTCAACGGAAGTCCGGCAACGA
Organism: Nicotiana knightiana; assembly: GCA_005239525.1. Classification (NCBI taxonomy): domain Eukaryota; kingdom Viridiplantae; phylum Streptophyta; class Magnoliopsida; order Solanales; family Solanaceae; genus Nicotiana; species Nicotiana knightiana. The sequence goes on along the minus strand of ML428456.1, from coordinate 97,978 downwards.
AGTCCATAGTGATCCTCTCCCACTTCCACTCGGGAAGATCAATCCTTTGAAATAAACCACCAGGCCTCTAGTGATCATACTTAACTTGTTGACAATTCAAACACCGCGCCACCTGTGCTACAATATCCTTCTTCATTCTACACCACCAATAATAGAGTACCGGGAACTATGGGCCTCCTCTAAAATCAACTCTCGAATCCCATAAAAATTAGGCACACAAACTCGCCCCTGGAATCTCAAAACACCATCATCATCTAAGGTCACATGCTTGGCGCCTCCGTGTTGCACCGTGTCTTTAAGGACACACAAATGGGGATCATCAAATTGCCGATCACGGATACGCTCCAATAATGAAGAAAGAGTGACCGTACAAGCCAACACTTGACTAGGCTCAGAAATATCCAACCTCACGAATCGATTGGCAAAAGCCTGAACATCCAAAGCAAGCGGCCTCTGGCTGACCGGAATAAAAGCAAGACTGCCCATACTAGCCGACTTCCTACTCAAAGCATCATCCACCACATTGGCCTTCCCCGGGTGATATAAGATGGTAATATCATAATCCTTCAACAACTCCAACCACATCCTCTACCTCAAATTCAACTCCTTTTGCTTGAACAAGTACTAAGGACTCTTATGATACGTGAACACCTCACACGCCACGCCATACAGATAGTGCCTCCAAATCTTCAATGCGTGAATAATGGCTGCCAACTCCAAATCATGCACTGGATAGTTCTTCTCATGAATCTTCAACTACCTCGAAGCGTAAGCAATGAACTTGCCATCCTGCATCAATACTACACCAAGCCCAATATGGAAAGCATCTCAATAGACTGCATAAGGCCCTGAACCTATGGGAAAAACCAGTACCAGTGCCGTAGTCCGAGCTGTCTTGAGCCTCTGAAAGCTCGACTCGAACTCGTCCGACCATCTGAACTGGGCACCCTTCTGGGTTAACTTGGTCATCGGGGCTGCAATAGTAGCCTGCCAATCCCAAGAAACTTCGAATCTCTGTAGCTGATGCTGGTCTAGGCCAGTTCTTGACTGCCTCAATCTTCTTCGAGTTAACCTGAATACCCTCTGCTGATACGACATGACCCAGGAATGCAACTGAACTCAACCAGAACTCACACTTTGAAAACTTTGCATATAGCTGACTATCCTTCAGAGTCTGAAGAACCACTCTGAGATGCTGCTCGTTCTCCTCCTGGCTGCGGGAGTATATCAATATATCATCAATGAAGACTATCCTGAACGAGTCCAAATAGGTCCTGAACACTCGGTTCATCAAATCCATAAAAGATGCTGGGGCACTTGTCAACCCAAATGACATGACTAACAACTTGTAATGCACGTACCGAGTGCGGAAAGCTGTCTTAGGGACATTGGATGCCCTAATCCTCAACCGATGTTAGCCAGATCTCAAGTCTATCTTTGTAAATACCTTGGCACCCTGAAGCTGATCGAACAAATCATCAATCCTCGGCAGTGGATACTTATTCTTGATTGTAACGTTGTTTAATTGCCGGTAATCAATGCACATCCTCATCGGACCATCCTTTTTCTTCACAAACAATACTGGAGCACCCCAAGAAGAAACACTAGGTCTAATGAAACCCTTCCCAAGAAAATCCTGCAACTGTTCCTTCAACTCTTTCAACTCTGGCGGGGCCATGCGATACGGCAAAATAGAAATAGGCTGGGTTCCCGGAGCCAGATCAATGCAGAAATCAATTTCCCTGTCGGGTGGCATCCCCGGCAGGTCTGAAGGGAAGACCTCAGGAAACTCACGATTCGTAGGTACCGAATCAATAAAGGGAACCTCAACACTGGAATCGCGCACATAAGCCAAATAAGCCAAACACCCCTTCTCGACCATATGTCGAGCCTTCACGTACGAAATAACACTGCGGGTAGAAGGACCAGGAGCTCCTTTCCACTCCAAACGGGGCAAATCTGGCAAAGCTAAGGTCATCGTCTTGGCATGACAATCCAAGATGGCATGATATGGAGATAACCAGTCCATCCCCAATATAACATCAACGTCGACCATACCTAAAAGCAACAAATAAACACGGGTCTCAAGACCCCCAATCACCACAACACAAAAATGATAGACTCGATCGACCATGATAGAATCACCCACCGGTGTAGATACATAAACAGGAATACTCAGTGGATAACTAGGCATGACCAGGTATGGTGCAAAATAAGAGGACACATACGAATACGTAGACCCTAGATCAAATAGCACTGAAGCATCTCTGTCACAAACCCGAATAGTACCTGTAATGACTGCATCTGAAGACTCAGCCTCTGGCCTAGCTGGAAGAGCATAACATCGGGGCTGGGCCCCACCACCCTGAACCACATCTCTGGGATGGCCGGCTGCTGGGTGGCCGCCACCTCTGGCAGCCTGAGCTCCACCTCTATGACCTCTACCTCCACCTCTAGCACCTCTACCCCCACCTCTAGCTGTCTGGGCAGGCTATGGAACACTCAGTGCCTGTACTATGGCACGAGAACCCTGATGCTGTGAACTACCTAGTGCTCGAGGGCAAAATCTGGAAAGGTGACCCGGATCGCCATAAGTGTAACAAGACCTCGGCTGCTGAGAGAACTGAATCTGACCCTGTCGACTTGAATGACCACCCCGAAAACTCTGATGTAGCGATGCACTGATGGGAGCTGGTGCCGCACTGTAAGGCTGCTATTCATAATAGTGCGTCTGAGAACCACGACTACCTGAAGTACATAGCAAATGCTATCGTTTTCCATGCGGCTGGTGGCACTTCTGCACATAGCAGATGATGTCGTTTTCCATAGTCATCCAAAAGTATCCAGCTCTCAAAATCTTCTCGGCTAACGTGAACCCCTTCATGTTGGTTCTGCACGTCCCTGCATGTATTTCTTCCAACAGTATGGTTGCTTCGGCGACGTATACACATCTCAACAAATTTATGTCTGGGCTCTTCCTGTAAAAGAATTTCCCGTCGAGGAAAAAGTGGTTTGCCAACCTCCTGGGGGCTCGCTTTTGACCATTAGTAGCATTTTCTCGGTACTTTTGGGTCGCAAGGAACTTCTTGATATTTTGATACCAAGGTTTATGATCTGGTTCTTCATTCACATGGAAGAAATAGGCATGTTGATCCTTGGTTTGTATCTCGATGGGGTCGATGTAGTTCTTGTCTGGATGGTGAATCATAGATGATAAGGTCGCAAGGGCGTCAGCGAACTCATTCTTAATTTTGGGGACGTGCTTGAACTCAATATGTGTGAACTTCTTGCACAGTTCCTTCATGTTGTGCAGGTACAACAGTATGTTGGCATTCTTAGTTGACCATTCTCCTTGGATTTAGTGGATCAGCAAATCCGAATCCCTATGACCAAAAGTTCTTTGATATTCATGTCGACTTCCATTATGATCCCAAATATGCATGCCTCGGATTCAGCCATATTATTGGTATAAGGAATCTTATCTTTGTCGATGTTGGATAGTGTTGTCAGATTCTGAAATCAGGACTTCCCCTATCCCGACTCCTTTGAAGTTTGTTGCTCCATAAAAGAAAATCCTCCACCCAGGTTATAATTTTGGATTATCTTCACTGGAAAATAGTACTTTTTCATAGGGGAAATACATGGTAAGTGGTTCATAATCCCCATCCACTAGATTTTCGGGGAGGTTTTCCTCTAAAGCTTGGCCTTTGATAGCCTTCTGAGTTATGTACATAATGTCAAATTCGCTGGGGAGAATTTTCCATTTAGCTAGCTTTCCGGTAGGCATTAGCTACTGAAAAATGTAATTGAGTGGGTCTAGCCGAGATATCAAATACACGGTGTATGCCAATGTCACAACCCAAACCGATGGGCCGCGATGGGCACCCGGTACCTTACTCGACCGAGTACCAACGTAACGTATCATTCTTATTACATCCTCATATACCCATGACATACAAGCCTAATAGGCCAGCATAATCATTTATAAACTCAAAACATAGGCCGACAAGGCCGTACGATCTTCCACGTATACGACATATGTCTACAAGCATCTAAGAGTACATAAATGTCATAAAGGTCGGGATAGAGTCCCGCCATACCAAACAATACCTGTCTAAATCATACTAACCAAACAAGCGACTCCGAAGAAAAAGGAGCGCACCAACATCTTCCGCTAAGCTGATAGCCTACTTGTAGGGCTCTTGACCTGTTTATCGGGACCTGCGAGCATGAAACACAGCAACCCTAGGAAAAAGGAATGCCCGTACGAATAATGTACTGAGTATGTAAGGCACATAAATAAATACATAAGAGACATGGAAGAGATATAGAGTAATTGACTCAACCTATATGTCTGGATAACTCTGTAAATAATAAATCACTTTTAGCATCATGCATATGCGTATGAATGTCATGTCGTGCATAGGTATATGTTTCATAACATCATCAGCCTCTGAGGGCATCCCATCATATCATATCAGCCACTATGGGCAAAATCATCATCGTATACCAGCTGATCAGGTGGTGGTGCGTATATAACGCCATAACCTTTCTCATATCCCATATATATATATATACATACATATATACGCGTATATAACACTGTTTGAATATACATACATATATACGCATATATAACACCGTTTGAATCATATTTCAGCCACTGTANGAGAAAATAATTTCTATCTTTACAATAATAAAAATCTCATAAACTTTCTCATATTATGTGTATATTTTAAAACATACTCAAAAATAGTATTATTAATAACTATATAAAATCATATTTTTCAAACCATTTTTTTCTTTACCAAAAAAAAAATATCCACTCAAAATGCCATATCAAATATATATATAACGATATCAAGGTTGTTAAACTTACGAGCTGTAACAACCGATATGTAATGCCTTAACTTCTGAGCAATCCAAGTCAGAGCACAACAAGTGCGTTGTATCAAAGTATACTTGTCCTCGCATGATGTGAACTTATTGCTTAAGTAGTAGATGGCCTGATCCTTTCTTACAGTTTCATCGTGTTTCCCCAAAACACAACCAAAGGCATTGTCCAAGACTTACAAATAGAGCAACAATGGTTTCCCTGGTTCAGAGGGAACCAACACTGGCGGGTTTGAAAGATACTCTTTGATTATGTCAAAGGCTTTCTGGAACTCCTCCATATATTTCATGGCAGCATCCTTCTTTAGCAGCTTAAAACGGGTTCGAAGATAACCGTGAACTGGGCTATGAAATGACTGATGTAATTCAATATTCCCAAGAAACTCATGACATATTTCTTGATTTGGTGGTGGTAATTCCTGGATGGCCTTCATTTTCGATGGGTCCAATTCTATTCCTTTCCTACATTACAATAAACTCCAATAGTTTTCCAATGGGGACTCCATACGCACACTTTGCTAGATTCAACTTCAAATTGTACATTCGTAGGCATTCGAAAAAATTTCTCAAGTCGTCCAAGTGCTCTGAACTCTTTCAAGATTTTATGATAAGATCATCAACATATACTTCGATATCCCTATGAATCATGTAGATAAAGAGGGTTGTCATGGCCCTCATGTAGGTGGTTCCAGCATTCTCGAGATCGAATTACATAACCATATAACAGTAAACTCCCCAAGGTGTGGTGAAATTTGTCTTCTCTATGTCTTCCTCGTTCATTAAGATTTTGTGGTATCGAGTGAAATAATCTAAAAATTATTAAAGTTCTTACTTCGTGCTGTTGTCGATGAGAATGTGGATATTTGGCAAGGGGACAATGTTTGCCAACCAGCTTGGATAGTTGGTGACCCTTACTACATTTGCTTCTATTTGTTTGGTCACCTCTTCCCTTATCCTTAGACTTAAATCAAGGTTGAACTTTCTGGGCTTCTAATTGACCGGTGGTCTGGTAGGATCAGTGGGTAGTCAATGCGAGACAATGTCGGTGCTTAATTCTGGCATGTCATCATAGGACCATGCGAACACATCAGCGTACTGTTAGAGGAGCTCAATCATTTGTTCCTTCTGCTCGACTTCTAGGTGAATGCTAATTCTGGTTTCTTTCATGTCCTTTTCGCTTCCAAGATTTACCACTTTCATTTTTCGAGGTTGGGCTTCTTCTGACTGTCCAGTTGTTTGATCTCCTATGGGAGATTGTCTGGCATCATGCTGCCATCATATTCCTCCTAATCCGAATAACTTCCCTTATTGGTTTTGTTACATGTCATAGTCTTGGAACGCAATTTTGTATTGGTTTGATTATTGAAAAGAAAAACTATGAATAAAGAAAGCAGTAAAAATAAAATTGTGATATTTAGGAAAAGATTCTTTTTATTTAATCAAAAGGAAAACATCTTAAGCGTTCCCAAGAGGCAAATATAATAAGGTACAGACACTGTACATGCCTTAATTGACCGTGCTCTTTCAAAAGAAAACTTTTATAGTTCCATACTACCAAGATTCCCAGCGAACCAAAGATGCAGTGGTTTTCCTATTATGTAGCTCTTCCCCTGATTGGGCATCCCTGATAGTCGGTGTCTTGATGTCATTTCCTTCATAGAATTCTTTAATCATATTCACGAACAGCTTCCCCATCCCGTCGATGATATCATCTTCAGGTGTTAAACTATTTCCCTAATGTGTAACATGCTCTAGGACAATCCTATGCCATCCCTTCCTTGCTTCCCATTATGTTCAATTGGCTCTATGATCCCATCTGACTTGGCTTCCAACCTTGTTCCTGGCCTATATCCATATTTCATTATCTCCCTCATGGCCATCTTGGATCTGTACAGCGATTGCATTCCCAGATTTTGTTCAGTCTTCTCCTCCTAAGTAGTCTGCATGATTTCTACAACATGAAATGCGACTCTGTATAGTCCTTCAATGAATGGGACAACATACCGCAAATAGACAGAGTGACCCCACTCGCTGTGGACCATGATCTCCTGGCATCCCCACTCAAATTTTATGCATTGGTGCATGGTTGACGGTATAGCCCCTCCCATCTGTATCTAGGGATTTCCTTGCAGAAAATTGTAAGAAGAGGACATGTCCATCACTTCAAATAGCACTGGAAAGTTGACCGACCCAATTTGCAAGGCACGATAAATTTCCCCAATAACATTCTTTTGCGAACCGTCAAAGGCCTTCACCCTTACGTGGCTTTCCTTGACCTCCCTCAAATGAATTCCCAAATTTCGCTGGGTGGATATCGGGTAAATGTTGAATCCTGACCCTCCATCGACCAACAATCGAGATACAACTTTTTCCCTGCATTAGACAATGATGTGAAGAGCCTTATTTTGACTTGCACCTTCGATAAGAATTTCGTCTCTTCTGAAAGTGATCATGTTTGCTTCTACCATTTTCCCATTTATCGTGGCCAATGCCTCACTGGTAGTGTTACTTGGTACACTTACCCCTCTTAATACTTTCAACAAAGCATCCTTATGGATGGCATATCACATTAGTAGATCCATGATGGATATATGCGGCTTCTAAAACTCCACAGCTTCTAGGTCTGTTATGTTCCTCTTCAGAATTTGTTCTCTCCCAGAATTTCCTTGATTTTCCTCTTCAGGGGCGTAGCATCTCCCAAACCTAGTAATACCATGGGTTGCGACAGAGCCTGTCATTTTGGCTTTTTCCTTTTGCTCATATGTCAATTCGATGGTTTTGTATTCCCGATGTTCTTTACCCTGAGTAGAATTGGCAGGTTGTTGCGGATATGTTTGAAATATCTCTGTAGGATTTAGTTGTTCTGTAATGATGGGAGCCTTTTGAGGAGGGATACTTGCAGCTTCTGCATTCCCTATAGTGATAATAGTTCCCTTCACGTCATATTCTTCGTCTAATGTGATCATGTTGGCTCCCTGGTTTGGATGATTTGGCAATGGATTGCGATTCACATTAGGTGGTGTTAGAGTGCATTGGATGGCTCTCAGGGTTTCAATTGCATGTTTCAACTTGAAACAATCTTCAATATCGTGCCCCGGTACATTGGAATGATACATCCATCTCTTAGTGACATCAAAATATTTTGAGGGATGTTCAGGAACCCTTCCCTCGATTGGGTGTATCATTCCTTCTCTTCTCAACCATTCCAATAATTAGGCTAGAGGTTCAGTAACCGGGGTATAGGTTCTGAGACCCCTTTCTTCAAAGTTGGGACGAGGACGTGGTGCATACATATGTCTGTTTTGGTGAGTAGTGGTAGCATATGGTCGTTGTGGTTTTTGGTTGTTGTTGGCTCGAGGAGGATTGTATTATGGTTGAGGGTGGTAGTATGGTTGGATATTATAGACTGGAGTGTAAGTAAGTGGTGGTGAGTGGTTGTTTGAAGAGTACGAGGTGCTTCCATGAGATGGGTTAGTATGATAGTAGAGGATGATTGCTAAGATTTCCTTTGTTTTTCTTCCCGCTACCGGTTGATCATGACTGGACGGCCTTGGTGGTCACTTGCAGTGCTGCCATAGACTGCACTATCTCCCATCTTAACCAGCTCTGGGAACATTTGACCCATCAATCCTATTATCTTTTCAAAGTATATTCCTTCTTGGGCTCAAATGAAGTACTTGGTTAGTTCACTACCGTCTAATGGCGGTTGCGCCCTGGCAGCCTCTGTCCTCCACCCTTGTGCATCTTCTTGGAATGACTCGGACGGTTTTTTCTGCAGGTTCGTCAGCACGAACCAATCGGGAGTGATCTATGTATTGAATTTAAAATAGTTCATGAAGTCCTCCTCCATGTTCTTCCAAGTTCTCCAATTTCAAGGGTCATATTGGGTATACCAGGTGAGTGCTTCTCCCATCAGACTCCATATAAATAGTTTCATCCTTAGTTTCTCATTCCTCCCCACTCCGAACAACTTGTCGTAACAAGCCCTTAAATGTGCGTGAGGGTTCCCTGTCCCATCGAAGGTATCGAACTTTGGGGATTTGTATCCTACTAGAAAATCAAGATATGGGTGAATACACAGGTCCTCATAGTCCAGGATTTAACTTCCTCGGGCAACTTGGAGACTCTTCATTTCCCTTCTTAACATTTGCAACTGCTCAGATATAGACTATTCTTCCTTACGCCTGGTCGCTCTCCATCTCGGCATACTGATCGATCTCATATGGAACCCTGACATGACAGGTGCTATAAAGGTAGGTTGGGAAATGGCATATACATAGGGAATGTATCGCACCTGAGTTGCGGCATGTGCCAAAGGTGTGTGCTGGTTGGTGGTGAAAGTGACTCTGTTCATGAGAAGGGATAGTTGGATTAGTGGTAATAGGCAGTTTTTTTGATGTCTGAGGATATTGTGGTACGTATGAGTGTGAATTGCGGAATTTGGTGGGTTAGCGGGAGTTACTGGAAGTATGGCTTGAGTGGTGGGGGTTAAGGTTGGAGTGTTTTTTTTGGCGTGACGTTGAAGGAAAATGATCTAGAAGTGAATCCAAAGAAGGGAATCTTGGTGGTTGAGGAAGTGTTGCCACGACCAGGTGCACCAATTCTCTGATATGCTATACCTCCTCCCGTAAGGATTCCATTTCTTGGGATATCCGGGCTATGTATTCTTCATTCCCAATGTTGTCCTTTTCCCCCAATCTCCCTGGGTTGTCGGCTACGACCAGAGCATGTTTAGTTGGGTCTTCTGCAACTGACATCTTTCCCTTAGATCTTAGATTGTATAGTGGCTTCGCATGTTTACTCGAGGCAAACCAACTTTCTTTTCTTTTTTAGGGAGTAATAGTAAATCAAAAGAATCTAAGAAGAAAAAAAAAGAAAAAGAGAAAGAGTCACTCTCTTCATTTTATACAAGCAGAAAATCACATAGAGCAGGCAATTTGTGCATTACAAACTAGTGTGTTCCTAAAATTTGCAGGGATCTCTCATTGCTAGAGATATTCCTAATTTGCGGATGTTTGACAGACATTTAGACTTGACAAATTTAGGTTCGAAGCAATTTGTTTTCATTAATAATTTGGAATGACACAAACGGGAACAAGGATTACATCATAAAGTTGCATGGTCTTAGACAATTTGCCTTTTGGAAAGTAAAAGAGAGAACTGGCGATAAAGGTACAAAGTAGGGAAAGGAGGGGAAATCAACCAATTCTAATAACCATCCCCGGAGTCCCTTCCTGTACCCTTCACTTCTTCTAGCTCCTTTTTCGGGTCTTCCTCAAACTCTTCCTCATCATCGTTGAATTCAGGATCCTCTTTTGGATCTTCTTCTATTTCTGTGCTTGACTCTATCTGGATGAATTCTACTACCCGATCATCCTCTTCAGCCGGTGGAAACATATGGTCAATGGATCCCGGACCACCTGCTGATGCATTGATGCTGTCACAAGTTAATGTGGCAGGAGTTCATGGTAAATCTTCAAAACAACCACCGCATACTCCAACCAAGTTATGCCCTCTCTTCTCGGGCTGGCCAGTTCTTCTTCATTGTTAATCCAGACGTAGTATTTGGGGGTGCACCATGAATTTTGACCCATAGGCATTGTAACCAGGTCATTCCACTCCTCTTGCAGTTTTCTTTATCTTGAATTGGAATATGTCCATTGTAGTTATCATTGTACAGCGCGGTCCTTGTCCACAGAGGCACATCTTGGATCATGCAAGATTGTTTGAGGACCCGGAGAAGTGAGTATGGTTAAATTCCTTCTAATTCGATCATCTCAATGAAGTACTTTTGGGGAGTTCTCAAGATTTCTCTTCCAAAACGTATACCAAAACATCCCGTCAGTCCAGTTACCAAGGCATTAAATGCATGTCACTTTCTAGTCCGCCACTATGGGTTCTGAATTGTCACCAACAAGCTACAAGTACCCCAATTTTTATTCATTCAAACTTTAAGTTCAAATCTCCTTCCATTCTTGTTTTTTCAAAAATTCCTTTGCTGCAATTCGTGCACCCAAATTTCTTGAACCTTTAGCAAATTGCGTACCTTCCTAATTATCTTTTCTTCTATTCTACAATGGAAATAACTTCTAAAAATGTACCGCAAAAGGAGGCCGCCTCTTCATCACGACCCGTCGGCGTCGGGGCTACGACGGAACCTCACCTTGAGGAGTTCAGTCCGACAGGGTCCCCTACCGTTCCCAGTTTCAAGCTGAAAAGACTTCCTTGTTACTGGGTCAATGCGAGACAGTCTCGAGATACATATGCACAATAACTGAAGATCTCCTCACCAAGGTTAAAGAGGACTGCAACTTGGCCAATAAGCACGTGGTGGTACCCTTGCCCGAGGAATCGATCACTACCCACGTGGAGGGTTTCCTAAGTGTTTACACTTACACCTTCATGTTGGATCCCCTAGACCCTATCATCATTGCCTTCAGCAAGAGGTACGACGTGACTCCTGGCTTGATCCACCCTTCCTTCCTGAGAATAGTGATTCTCCTTCAATTCTTCGTAAGCAAAATCGAAGGGTGTCCCTTCATCCTCGATCAACTTATGCGCCTCTACAGTCCCCGACTCTATCGGGGGTGGGGGAGGTGGCTGATACAGCTTGCTTGTCGGGCTGGTAAGGCTCCATTCTCCAGTATAGATAAGGCTCGGGACTGAGGCTAAATGTGTTATTTTCTCCGAATAAGGGCCTGAGATTTGATCCCGGCCGAGGACATGCCATTTCCCGAGAAGTGGAACATGAAGCGTAAGTATTACTTGCCTTGAAAATTCAATCTTGTTGTCTTCCCTCTTACATCTTTTCTTACTGATGTTTTTGGTGTTACAATTGTGGCCCAGATGCGGGACATAGTTCCTGAATTCAAGGAATGGGTCGAGGGCCTTGTGTTACAGAGACCATATTCCGAGTGTTCTTAGATGGAATTATCCAAGGGTCGATGGGAGGCCCGTAATAATGGTAAGTTTCCTTTCTTGATGTAATAATGTTTGATTTCCTCCTTTCGATGTAGAATTTTTATCCATTTTCTCGTGTAGCTCTCCCCAAGTACGTTGCTATGAGGTCTCCATTCCGTGATGAGGATGTGCCTCTTTATTTCCCTACTCCGAGGCAGGGTGATAAGAAGAAAATAAAGGCTCCGAGTCCCCCGAACTTGGAAAAGAAAAAATCAAAGAAGAGGTCGCACATGTCCAAGGGATATACTGGCGCTCTATCCTCGGACTCAATTCATCAGCTGAAGGACGAGTCTGAAGAAGAAGAAGAGGAAGAAGAATCCAAGCTGGTGGCCCGCGTGCCGGCAGGTGTCATGATGTAATGGCTCTCCGAACTGGAGGAAGTCGATGAGGGAGTTTTGGCTAAAGCTCTCAAACCAGAAGAGGCTGAGGCCACTCTTAACCAAGCTGGGGGGGAGAGAGAGACTGAGGAGACGCTTCTCAACCAGAGGGAGGTAACCCGAGAGACGAACTTGGGGTGATCGACATTACCAGGTCCTCTCAGATTTCAGACGCCATGATCCGCGAGGCCCGTTTCTTAGAGAGTCGTTCTTACAATGGGCATCCGGAGGCGACTGATATCCATCACTTCCTAGATGGATTAGAGACCACTACATCGGAACATGTCATTAGTTTGGTGACTTGCCGGTTCCAAGGAAGGTGCCGTCATCGGGTGCCACTAGGTCTTCATCGAGCTCAAAATTGGTGGACTGATTCCCGGCCCAAAGTGTTAACCCTGACCGCAAGCGGTTGATAATTTCTCTGCCCCGGAGGATGCTCGGGTTTTCTCTACCCCATGGGGGTTGCTAGCTACCTCAGCTGTTTGGTGATCAAAGAAGACCAAACCGAATGAATGCAGTAGAAGCACCCTGCATATTCCATGAGGCCCAATATGCTTTGAATTGGGTAACTACAAGTGGTACTTCATTTACTTATTTAAATTTGATGTTGTAAATAATCCTAACATATTTCCTCATGCTTGAGATTCAGGAGCTCACCAAAAAGAGAGATACTTACAAGCTTTTGAGTGAGAAACATCAGGTCGAACTAAAAGAGACTCAGAAGGAGCATGCCAGTTTGGTCTAACAGGTAATACGAATATTTGATCTTAGCGATGATAATTCAGACACTTTGGCTAACGACCTGAAACTACAGGCTCAAAAGAGAATTGACCAGATTGGGTAGCTTCAGGTAGAGGTGGATACAATGAACGCCGAAGTCGGAGAAAGAAAGATATGGACCATCTAGCCTCGGAAAAAGAAATCCCCCCAGCATAATTGGCTTCTGCCGAGGTTCAGCTTCGGGCTGCAAAGGAGAAAAACTTGATGTAGGCTTAGAGGATCGAGTAGCAATAATCTGAGCTTAAGTCGGCTATTTCTCGCCAAGAAAGACTGGCTAAGAAGTTGGAGGCGTCCAAATCGGAGGTGGTCGTGGCCAATACCATGGTCGATGCTAGGATGGCCCAATTCAAGATTGACGTTGAGGCCATTCAGGCACATGCCAAGATCATGGTGGATCATGCAAAGTGGGAATCTTGGAGGGAAGCCCTCGGGGGCGTCTGGGCACAAGGCTTTGATATATTAGCAGAAAGCGAGAATGCCAAGGCTGAAGAATCTTGGGCTCGGAAGTTGGCTTTCCCTGAGCAAGGCTTCGAGAGCTTGTCAGGATTTGAAGGTGGGGAAGACCCCGAGGATGAAGACGCTGCCTTCGATGAGGAACAAGCCACTTAGGCCACTTAGGTTTTTAGACGTTTTTACTTTTGTTTTTTGTTATCTTTTTAGGCCATTTTGGCCATTGTACTTTCCTTTATGGGCACATTCTGGCCATTGTAAATAACATGTAACAGTGCTATTCAGATTATGTAAAAAATTTGATATATATATATATATTTGTACATATATAAGGTTTTTTCCTTTCATGGATTTCAAATTTCTTCTTTGCTTTATTTGTATTCGCAAAGGTCGAGATGCCTTAGAATGAAAGAATAAGGTTGTGCTTGAAGGTTCTAACAAACCTTACCTTTATTGCCTTTCTGGGTTAAGGCATTGTAGGGGTTCAATGTTACCGAAAAGTTTTCCCCGAAAATATCTTAAGTTTATAGCTTTGTCTAGGGCAGCCTTTAGAACCGGTTGTGAAAAAAATTATTCTTTGAAGGCCTAGTTTTTGGTTACGGGTTTCGGACGTCTCTGAGTCATGTTAATTTGGTCGTAGCCTTTTAGTTCGGGATCTGCCCAATGGGCTTATTTTCCCGAGTTTTCCGAGCTTTCTCAAGATTGTAGTCCCCGAGTGGGGTGGCCGTGGCCTTTAGAAATGAGGGAGTTGCCTAATAGGTCTTATGCCGCCGAGGCCTGGAGACTTGGGTTGTTTGAGTTTTTCGGACGGCTAGTCTCCGGGTGAGGGAGTGGTTGTTCGTATTCCGGTTATGGATTTCCCTTGGGCTCTTTATTTTCGGAAGTATGAAACTCTTTAAGGGATGTAAAGAGGAATTTTTTTTATAAACATAAGATGATTGCAAGGAAAGTACTTCTCTTTATTCTTGAGAAAAACAGTCATACATGCGTACATGTTTTATGACAGGGCTCGAGAAATCCACGTGGGCACGGTTCATTTTGGTCGTTTGGCCCTTACAATAAATCCTATCTATCGAGACCCTTCCTTTACGAAGTAGTTTCTTCGCTAGAGTTGATATCCGAAGGTAATGCATATCCGAGGGTAATCCCCCCCCCCCCCCCCCCCAAGTATTGGAGGTTGATTGAAAATAAACCTCGGATATTAATGAATTGATCTTTGGTGCCGATTCATAATTGAGCTTGATTCTAGTTAGCACAATCCATTGTTGCCTTGTGAAAAACCTTGCCAAAAAACACATTTGGGACAAAATCGGTCCAAGGGAAAAGAGTGCAAAACGTGCTTTCAGGCCTAAAAACTTCGTGTTGCTTCTCGTTGATCACCTGAAAGTGTTAGTTCAAAATCAAAAAAGAAATGAAGTGGGTCATACCTTAGTAATAGTATAGTTTTAGGTGAGATATATTCCAATTGCTTGGTAGTTGTTCTCTATTCAGCATTCCAAGCTTGTAGGACCCTTTCTCAGTGACCTCAAGAATCCGGTACGAACCTTCCAATTCGGAACCAATTTCCCTTCATTCGGACTCCGGATGTTTAGGGTGACTTTCCTTCGCCTAAGTCTGCGACATTAGAATATCGAAAATAGTCTCTTCGATTGTAGTAAATCTCCATCTGACGTTTATGGGCAGCCAATCGAACAAGGGCGGCTTCACGCCTTTCATCCAACAACTCCAAGCTTGTACTCATGGCATCGTCATTTGACTCCTTTGTTGCATATCAGTATCTAATACTTGGCTTCTCGACTTCGACCGAAATTAGGGCTTCGATGCCATAAACCAATGATAATGGAGTAGCCCTGATACTGGTCTTCACAGTCGCGATACGCCCAAAAGACTTCGGGTAGGATCTCCTTCTATTTTCTTCTGGCATCGGTTAGCCTCTTCTTAAGATTTTGGATGATGGTTTTTCTAGTCGATTCGTATTGCCCGTTTCCGCTAGGATGATAAGGTGTTGATAGGATTCTTTTGATCTTACGATTTTCGAGAATCTTGGTCACTTTGATGTCGATGAATTTTTTCCCGTTGTCAAACATAATTTCGGATAGCATCCCGTATCGACATATGATGTGGTCCCAAATGAAGTCGATGACTTACTTCTCCCTAACATTCTCGTAGGCCTGTGCTTAAACCCACTTTCAAAAATAGCCAGTCATAAATAAGATAAATTGACTTTTACATGGATCTCATGGAAGAGGGCCAATGATGTCCATTCCCGACTTCATGAATGGATATGGCGACATGACTAAATGGAGTAGTTCCGCGGGTTAGTGAATCATCGGTGCATGTCTTTGGCATTTGTCACATTTTTGGACAAACTCTTTTGCAAAATTTTCCATGTCGATCCAGTAATAGACGGCTCTAATTACCTTTTGAACCAATGATTCGACATCGGAATGATCTCCGCAAGTGCCCTCGTGAACTTCCCTCAGAACATACTCGGTATCTCCCGGTCCTAGACATATCACTAGTAGGACATCAAACATTCTTCTGAACAAGGTTCCGTCTTCGGACAAGGTGAATCGAGCTGCCTTCTTGCAGTAAGGCCCTTGATTCTTTTATATCTGAGGGAAGTTTCCCGGTCTTCAAATACTCTATGTATTTATTTCTCCAATCCTAGGTTAAGCTTATGGAGTTTATCTCGGTGTGGCCGTCTTCAAGTAATGACCTCATGAGTTGCACAACGCCCCTTGAGTTTAGCTCATCGTCCTCGACCGACAACCCTAAGTCTGTGAGGGCATCGCCCTTACTACTTTGATCTCGAGACACGTGGTGCAAAGTATATTCCTTAAATCGATGCAAAGTTACTTGTAACTTATCTTGGTACCTTTGCCTTCATTCTTCTATATCTTTGAACGTTCTGTTAACCTGATTCACCACAGGAGGTAGTCGCACTTGTCTTTGATCAGCTCCGCCCACAAGCCTTTGGCTAGCTCGAGACCTACAGTCATGGCCTCATATTTGTCCTCATTGTTAGTCAACTTCACAGATCTAATAGATTTTCTAACCACATTGCCTGTGGGAGTTTTAGTACGATGCCGAGTCCAGTCCCCTTTGCCTTCGATGCACTGTCCATAAAGAGGGTCCGTATTCCCGAGGATGTCCCCGAGTTACTAACAACTCTCTTTCGACCTCGGGTATTATGTCCAGCGTGAACTCAACCACAAAAGCTGCCAAAATTTGATACATAATGGTTGTTCGGGGTCGATATTCAATATCGTACCCGCTGATTTCTACGACCCATTTGGCCAACCGTCCCAAGAACTCGGGTTTTATGCATTATATTTCGCAGTGGATAATCTGTCAACACATATATGGGGTGACATTGATAGTACGATTTCTGTTTCCTAGAGGCGCTTATCAAAGTGAGCGCTAATTTTTCTAAGTGGGGATATCTAGTTTCGGCCTCATACAAGGTCCAACTAACATAATAAATCAAAAATTGTGTACCTTGTTCTTACAGAACTAGAACTCCACTTACCGCTATCTCCGATACTGCTAAATATAAGTACAGATGTTCGTCTTCCCTCGACGTGTGAAGTAGTGGTGGGATCGATAAGTATTGTTTAAGCTCTTCCAAGGCCTTTTGGCATTCCGGAGTCCATGTGAAGTTGTTTTTCTTCTTCAATAACGAGAAAATCGGTGACTCTTATCGGAGGACCTCGAGATGAATCGCCCTAGGGAGATTCTGCGCCTAGTTAGCCTTTGCACGACCTTCACGTTGTCTACTACAGTGATGTCATTGATAGCTTTGATCTTGTCAGGTTTGATCTCGATTCCTCAGTTGGATGATATGAATCTGAGAAATTGCCTTACCTGACCCCGAACGCGCATTTTTCCGGATTCAACTTCATGTTGTATTTCCTCAATATATTGAAGGTTTATTACAAATTTTTCAAATGTTCCTCTACTCGCAGGGACTTAACTAACATACCATCAATGTAAACTTTCATAGATTTCCCTATTTGTTCATCGAACATCCGATTTACTAGGCGTTGGTAAGTGGCATCAGCATTTTTAATCCAAATGGCATTACGTTATAGCCGGAGGCGCCATATTGTCACGACCCGAAATCCTAAACCGGTCGTGATGGCGCCTATCGTGGAACTAGGCTAGCCAATAACCACATATTTACAGTTTCTTTCCAAAATCCCAACCAATTGCAAGAATTTCATAAAGTATATAGAATTTACTAAATCCATTAAGACAATAAACAGTTAAATAGTCAAACCAACCCCCAAAACCCGGAGTCAACATGTCATGAGCATCTAAGAGAAATATGCCAAAAGGTATACTATTATAATACAAAACCTCCGAATGAATACTTAGATACAACAAAGAAGGGAGAACAGAGATGTTGTGGACACTGAACAACTACTTCTATATCGCAAACTTTGGCTCCGCACGGAATAGATAGCTAATGCTTGATATCTACACCTGAATCTGCACACAGGGGAGCAGGGAGTAATGTGAGTACGCCAACTCAGTAGTAATTAAAATAAATCAAGTCTAAGCGGCAAGAAACACATAAAATTCAATATCATCAATTCACAATATGCACAACCTTTCTTTCCAACAGTATATGCATAGATATATGAAATCATCATGCCTTAAAACCAAATTCAGAAAAATCCTTTGAAAAATGTGTTTTTCAACAATTTCAAACCGAAAGATTTAGTGTAAAAATGAAATAAATCATAAGTAGCCCCTCAGGCAAAAACATGAATCATAAATCACCCCTCGAGCAGAACATCACTTGGCACCTCACAGCCACTCAGTATCAGCCCCTCGGGCAACCTCACTGTCACTCATGCCTCCCATTCACTCATCACTCGGCACTCGGCGCTCACCACTCACCACTCAGTAGATACCTGCGCTCACTGGGGGTATGTACAGACTCTAGAGGGGCTCCTTCAGCCCAAGCGCTAATATCAAGCCACCTCGTGGCGTATCATATTCTCACAATCTGGCCCTCGGCCTCACTCAGTCAGAACCTCTCAAAAGCCCCTCGAGCGTATCAGTAAAATGAGGTACTCGACCCAAAACATCATTTTATATCTTAAAATAGTGTAAACCAAGCTGAGTTTCGAAAACAGTAAGCTTTACACCAGCAGCTAGTAGCTTTACACCAGCAGCCATTTGCTGCAAATTTCCTAAGTTCAAACCCCCGCCAACCATCCGAAATCAATCCCGAGCCCCTCAGGGGCCCAACCAAACATACCAACACACCCCATAGCATCATTCAAACTTAGTCGAGCTTTCGAAACACCAAAAACAACATGAAAACACAAAAATTACATCAAATTCAAACCTATGAACTTTGAAACTTCTAAATTTTGCCAACGATGCAGAAACCAACCAAAACACCTCCGATTGACATGAAATTTTGCAAACATATCCAAAGTGACATTACGGACCTGTTTCAACTTTCGGAATTCCATTCCGACCCTGATAGGCTATTTTCCACTGCCGACCGAAACTCGCCAAAAACTAACTTTCGCCAATTCAAGCCTAATTCTACACCGGACATCAAAACTTCATTCCGGACATACTCCTAAGTCTCAAATCAGTAAAATGGGGTACTCGACTCAAAACATCATTTTATATCTTAAAATAGTGTAAACCGGGCTGAGTTTCGAAAACAGTAAGCACAATGTGACTGAGTGTAAACCATCAATAAACAGTGAGGAAATAGCAGTAAAAAGCCCCCAGAGGGTCTAAACAAGTCGACACGAGGTCCCAAACATGTCTTATAGCCCAAATATAGCAATAGTCTTTAGAACATAGTTTAACATATGATTTATAGTAAAATACGCAACTCAATAGTTGCCGCGGAGAGGACCAAGTCCAATCCAAAAATCAGTGCGCGCCATATACTCGTCGTTCGACATGTGGGCCATTAAAAAAACAGTGAGAATTATGTAGTTCGGGGTTTCATACCCTCGGGACAAGATTTATAACCATTATTTACCTCCACCGGGCCACAACACTAATCCTTGATGCTCTTTCCCCTTAAATTGGCTCCCGATTTCTCCGAATCTCACCAAAACCAGTTTAACATCATTAATATATGCTAAAGGAACACAACCCAATCGAAAACTATCAATTTATACAAAAATCTCGAAATTCGGCCAAACCCGATTCCCAGGCCCACGTCTCAGAATTTGATAAAATTTACATCACTAGAAATCTCGTCCTCCTACGATTCTACACATACCAATAACACCACAATCGGACCAAAATTGCCTACCCAAATTGCAAAAAGAATTTTCCAAACCTCCTCCCATTTTTTCCAAACTTTTTCTACTTTAATACTTCAAATTACAAGCCTAATCCGAACAAAATAGCGTAGAAACGACTTTTATAATCCGGGGAATTACCTCCACTGAAGACCCTCGAATTCTTTCTTCAATTTGCTCTAAATTGAGCTCCAACCGCATGAAACAATGGTAGAATAACAATAATTTCGCGGAGGCACTCTTTTATACTATTCTGCCTAGTTAATACGCACCTGCGGACCTTTCCTCGCACCTGCGGACCCGCAGCTGCGGTCTCAGGTGCGCACCTGCGAAATCCCACTAACAGACCAAATTCTAACACGTGCGATCTCTTCTCCGCACCTGTGGCTTCGCAGGCACAGCCAACTCTTCGCACCTGAGGACTCCTTCTGCCTAGCCTCCTTTCGCACCTGCGGGTGGACCTTCGCACCTGCGGCTTCCCATCCGCAGGTGCGGCCACACAAGTAGCTTTACACCAGTAGCCATTTGCTGCGAATTTCCTAAGTTCAAACCCCCGCCAACCATCCAAAATCATTCTCGAGCCCCTTGAGGCCCCAACCAAACATACCAACACACCCCATAGAATCATTCAAACTTAGTCAAGCCTTTAAAACACCAAAAACAACATTAAAACACAAAAATTACATCAAATTCAAACCTATGAACTTTGAAACTTCTAAATTTCGCCAACGATGCCAAAACCAACCGAAAAACCTCCGATTGACCTGAAACTTTGCACACATATCCAAAATGACATTATGGACCTGTTCCAACTTCCGGAATTCCATTCCGACCCCGATAGCCTATTTTCCACTGCCGACTGGAAATCGCCAAAAACTGACTTTCGCCAATTCAAGCCTAGTTCTACACCGAACATCAAAACTTCATTCCGAACATACTGCTAAGTCCCAAATCACCTAACGAAGCTATCTGAGCCATAAAATCCGCATTCCGAGGTCGTTTACTAATACGTCAACTCTCAGTTCACTTTTTCAACTATTAGGCTACTTTAAGAGACTAAGTGCCTCAATTCTCACCATGACCACTCCGAAACCAAACCAACTGACCCAACACAACATAAACAGGCTAAGCAATATATGATAAAGCAGAAATGGGGAAACGAGGTTAATCTCACGGAACGACCGGCCGGGTCATTACATCCTCCCCCTCTTAAACAAACGTTCATCCTCGAACGGGTCTAGAAATATACCTGGAGAATAAGTGAGGATATATGTCCCGCATATCCCGCTCGGTCTCCCTGGTGGCATCCTCCACCGGCTGCCCTCTCCACTGAACCTTCACTGAAGCAATATGCTTAGACCTCAGCTTTCTGACCTGACGACCCAAAATAGCCACTGGCTCTACCTCATATGACATATCACCCTCGAGCTAAACCGTGCTGAAGTCCAAAACATGAGACGGGTAACCAACATACTTCCGGAGCATCGAAACATGGAATAGCGGATGAATACTCGCCAAAATGGGAGTCAAGGCAAGTCTATAAGCCACCTCCCCAATCCTATGAAGCACCTCAAATGGCCTAATGAACCTGGGACTCAGCTTTCCCTTCTTTCCGAACCACATAACAACCTTCATGGGTGACACCTTCAGCAACACCTTATCCCAAACCATGAAAGACACATCCCAGACCTTCCGGTCCGCATAAATCTTCTGCCTAGAATGCGCCGTGCGAAGCCGCTCCTGAATCAATTTAACCTTACCCAACGCATCCTGAACCAGGTCTGTGCCTAATAGTCTAGCCTCGCCCGGCTCAAACAAACCAACCAAAGATCTGCACCTCCTACCATATAAAGCCTCATACAAAGCCATCTGGATACTTAACTGATAGCTGTTATTATATGCAAACTCCACTAGTGGCAGAAACTGGTCCCATGAACCCCCAAAATCAATGACACATGCACGCAACATATCCTCCAAAATCTGAATGGTATGCTCCGACTGCCCGTCGGTCTGAGGATGAAACGATGTGCTCAACTCAACCTGAGTACCCAACTCCCTCTATACGTCTCTCTAAAATGTAGATGTGAACTGAGTACCTCTGTCGGAAATGATAGAAACTGGAACCCCATGCAATCGAACAATCTCCCTGATATAAATCTCAGCTAATCGCTCCGAAGAATAAGTAGTACCAACAGGAATGAAGTGCGCAGACTTGGTCAGCCGATCCACAATAGCCCATGTAGCATCAAACCTCCTCTAAGTCCGTGGGAGTCCAACTACGAAGTCCATGGTGATCCGCTCCCACTTCCACTCCGAAATATCAAATCTCTGAAGCAATTTACCTGGTCTATGGTGCTCATACTTGACCTACTGACAGTTGAGACACTGAGCCACAAACTCAACAATATCTTTCTTCATCCGCCTCCACCAATTATGCTGCCTCAAATCCTGATAAATCTTTGCGGCACCCGGATGGATTGAATACCGCAAACTATGGGCCTCAGCTAGAATCAAATCTCGAAGCCCATCTACATTGGGCACGCAAATTCGGCCCTGCATCCTCATGACCCCATCATCACCAATAACCACATCCCTGGAATCACCGTGACGGACACTGTCTTGAAGAACAAGCAAATGTGGATCATCATACTGGCGTGCTCAAATCTGATCGTAAAGAGAAGACCTTGAGGCTACACAAGCCAATACTCGCGGGGGCTTTGATAGATCCAATCTCACCAACTGACCCGCTAAATGCTGAACATCAAGGGCTAATGGACGTGCTGCTACTGGAAGGTAGTCTAGACTCCCCAAACTCTCCGCTCTGCGACTCAGGGCATCGGCCACTACATTGGCCTTCCCCGGATGATATAAAATAGTGAGGTCATAATCCTTGAGAAGCTCCAACCACCTCCTCTGACGCAAATTCAGATCCTTCTGCTTAAGCAGATGCTGCAAACTACGATGATTAGTGAAAATCTCACAATGTACTCTATACAAATAATGACGCCAAATCTTCAAGGCGTGAACAGTATCTGCTAGCTCTAGATCGTGCACTGAATAATTCTTCTCGTGCACCTTTAACTGCCTGGCCGTGTAAGAAATTACCCTACCATCCTGCATCAAAACCACTCCAGGGCCAACTCTCGAGGCATCACAGTAAACTGTATAAGAACCTGAACCCGTAGGCAAAATCAATACCGTCGTTGTAGTCAAAGCTGACTTGAGCTTCTGGAAGCTCTCCTCACACTCCTCAGTCCACCTGAACTGAGCACCCTTCTGGGTCAGTCTGGTCATAGGTGCTGCAATAGATGAAAACCCCTCAACGAAATGGCGGTAGTACCCTGCCAAACCAAGGAAAATACGAATCTCAGTTGCTGATGACAGTCTAGGCCAACTTTGCACCGCCTTTACCTTCTTCGGATCAACCTAAATAACCTTAGTGGACATCACGTTCCCCAAGAATTCTATGGAATCAAGCTAGAACTCACACTTCAAAAATTTTGCATACAATCTCTTATCTCTCAAGGTCTGAAGCACAACTCTCAAATGCTACTCATGATCCTCTCGAGATCGGGTATACACCAAGATATCGTCAATAAACACGATGACAAAAGAATCCAGATAAGGACGAAATACACTGTGCATCAAGTGCATAAAGGTTGCTGGGGCATTGGTCAGCCCAAATGACATAACCAGGAACACATAATGTCCATATCTAGTCCTGAAAGCAGTCTTCGGGATGTCTGGCCCCAAATCTTCAACTGATGATAACTGGAACACAAGTCAATCTTGGAAAATACCCTAGCACCCTGCAACTGATCAAATAAGTCATCTATACGAGGCAAAGGATACCAATTCTTCACCGTAACTCTGTTCAGCTGCCGATAATCAATACACATACGCATATAACCATCCTTCTTATTTAAGAATAACACTGGTGCACCCCAAGGTGACACACTAGGCCGAATGAACCCCTTATCTAGGAGTTCCTGAAGTTGCTCCTTTAATTCTTTTAGCTCCGCTGGTGCCATACGATAAGGTGGAATAGAAATAGGTTGGGTGCCTGACACCAAGTCAATACCAAAATCAATTTCCTTGTCAGGTGGCATGATTGGAAGGTCTGCACGAAACACGTACGGAAAGTCACAGACCACAGGAACCGAATCAATAGCGGGAGTCTCACCACTGACATCCCTCACAAAAAGCCAGATAAGCTAAACACCATTTCTCAACCATGCGCTGAGCCTTCAGGTAGGAAATCACCCTGCTAGGAATATACTCAGAAGAACCTCTCCACTCAACCCTCGAACATCCTAGCATAGCTAAGGTCATGGTTAGCATGACAATCAAAAACAACATGACACGAATATAACCAATCCATGCCCAATATGATATCAAAATCGACCATGTAAGTAACAGTAGGTCCACTCGGGTCTCCAGACCCCCAATAGATATCATACACGACCAATAACCATAGTCCACAACAACAGTATCGCCCATTGGAGTCGACACATGAACAAAGGTAACTAGAGACTCACGGGGCATATCCAGAAAATGGGCAAAATATGATGATACATAGGAATATTTAGAACCAGGGTCAAATAAAGCCAAAGCATCTCGGCAACAGACTGAGACAATACCTGCGATCACTGCATCGGAGGCTATAGCATCTGGCTTGGCTAGAAATACATACCTGCGAGCTTGACCTCCACCTGCTTGACCTCCCCCTCTAGGGCAGCCTCTAGCTGATTGACTGCCACCCATGGCTGCCTGGGCGGGTGGTGAAGTAACTGGAGCTGAAGTCGAGGGCTGGCCCCTCTGCTAAGAAGAACCACCGGGACGACAGGGACACTCCCTGGAGCTGGAGGCGGGGACTGATAGAAACCCATAGCACCAGAACGGCCACTGGAAGACTCACGCATAGAAGAACCCTGAACTGGTGGTGCTCGAGCTGCACTTTGAGCTGGGAGGGCACCGAATGAAGTACGGTCTGGCTGAGGAGGCCTGAATGAACGAACTCTACCATGCTGAAAGTGCCCCCTGTAGAGAGTACTACTAGAACTGCCCGATCCACGAAGCCTCTTGGCCTCTCTCTCCTCCTGCTCTTGGCGGCGCACCAACTCAATATCTCGAGCAATGTCAACAACCTACTCGAATGAAGCATCTGATACTCTCTCCTGAGTCATAAATAGGTGGAGTTGATAAATGAGGCCATCCAGAACCTCCTAACCCTCTCCCTCCAATAGGGACCAAATCGGTAGCATGATGAGCCACTTCCGAAAACCGCATCTCATACTGCAACACTGATAGCTCTCCCTGACGCAGTTGCTCAAAAAGCATGCGCTGCTCCTCCCTGTGAGACTGAGGTACGTACTTCTCCAAGAAGATAGTGGAGAACTGCTGCGAGGTGAGGGGTGCTGAACCAATAGGCCTACGCCTCTCAAAATACTCCCACTAAGTGAAAGTAGCACGAGAAAAATGAAATGTAGCAAATGAGACCCCACTGGTCTCCAAAATCCCAGCAGTACGCAGCATTCTCTGGAACTTATCTAGAAATCCCTGGGCATCCTCGCCCATAAAACCACTGAATGTCGGAGGCTGTAATATGCTAAATCTCTCCAGTCTACGTTGCTCGTCCTCTGGCATAGCTGGAACCTCGATGTTCCGAACTGGAGCAACTGGCTGGGCTTGAACCACCCCCAGTATCTGATGGCCCTGAGTACCCTGCTCAAGTGTAGGGGCAACTGGAGTCTGACTACCTCCCCCGGCCAGAGCATTAGTGGCAACGGCCTGAGCAAGAGTGGTACATACCGTGAAGATCTGGGCTAAGGTCTCCTGAAGACCTGGGATAACAATAGGCACTACCGGTGCCTGAGCCTGCCCCACTGGAGTATCTGTGGCGGGAATCTGACCCTGAACAGTAAGGGGATCAACTGGCACTGGCCTGGCTGCTGCACGAGCTGGCCCCCTACCTCTACCACGGCCTCAACCTCTCGCTGGTCTAGCTGGTGGCAGATCATCATGACCGATAGCGCGAGTCTTCACCATTTGTGATAGAAGGAAACAACAAAAGTTTAGATTTACGGAATCAACAACAATGGCACGACAGAACTCAAGAAAATGAGATTATTCCTAAGGGTTCTGCAGCCTCTCGAAGATAAGTACAGACTTCTCCGTACCGATCTGCGAGACTCTACTAAACCTGCTCATGACTGTTGAGTCCTATGTTACCTAGGCTCTAATAGCAACTTGTCACGACCCCAAATCCTAAACCGGCCGTGATGACGCCTATCGTGGAACTAGGCTAGCCAATAATCACATATTTACAATTTCTTTCCAAAATCCCAACCAATTGCAAGCACTTCGTAAAGAATATAGAATTTACTAAATCGATTAGGACAATAAAAAGTTAAACAGTCCAACCAACCTCCAAAACCCGGAGTCAACATGTCATGAGAATCTAAGAGAAATATGCCAAAAGGTATACTATTATAATACAAAACCTCCGAACGAATAGCTAGATACAACAAAGAAGGTAGAACATAGATTTTGTAGACACTGAACAGCTACCTCTATATCCCAATCTTTGGCTCCGCAAGGAATAGATAGCTAATGCTCGGTATATGCACCTGAATATGCACACAAGGGTGAAGGGAGTAATGTGAGTATGCCAACTCAGTAGTAATGAAAATAAATCAAGTCTAAGCGGAAAGAAACACATAAAAATCAATATCATCAATTCACAATATGCACAACCTTTCTTTCCAACAGTATATGCATAGATATATGAAATCATAACGCCTTAAAACCAACTTCAGAAAAATCCTTTGAAAAATGTGTTTTTCAACAATTTCAAACCGAAAGATTTAGTGTAAGAATGAAATAAATCACAAGTAGACCCTCAGGCAAAAACATGAATCATAAATCGCTCATCGGGTAGAACATCACTCAGCACCTCACAGCCACTCAGTATCAGCCCCTCGGGCAACCTCACTGTCACTCATGCCTCCCAATCGCTCATCACTCGGCACTCGACACTCAGCACTCAGCACTCAGCACTCAGCACTCAGTAGGTACCTGTGCTCACTGGGGGTGTGTACAGACTCCGGAGGGGCTCCTTCAGCCCAAACGCTAATATCAAGCCACCTCGTGGCATATCATATCCTAACAATCTGGCCCTCGGCCTCACTCAGTCAGAACCTCTCAAAAGCCCCTCGGGCGTATCAGTAAAATGGGGTACTCGACCCAAAACATCATTTTATATCTTAAAATAGTGTAAACCAGGCTGAGTTTCGGAAACAGTAAGCACAACGTGACTGAGAGTAAATCATCAATAAACAGTGATGAAATAGCTGTAAAAACCCTCAGGCATCAATAAACAGTGATGGATAATTCTTCTCTCCTTCATCTTGAAAAGTTCATACTACTTTGTGAGCATGTCAATTTTAGACCACTTGACTCTGTTCTTACCTTCATGAGCATTTTGTAAAGCATCCTAGAATTAGTGCAACCAGAGATCGATTGTACTAGTCCAGTCTAATGCCACATATTGAGATCTTATTAGCTTTGTCATTATTCTAGTCAGCCATGCCACCTTCACTATTATATTGCTTCATATTTGTAACAACCCGACCAGTCATTTTGAGTTTTAGCGTTTCATTTGATGGTTTGAGACATTCAATAGCTTCATATGATGACTTGAGTGTATGTTAGATTTTGGTTTTCGAGTGGTTTGAAATTGATTTAAAAGAATGACTCTTGATTTGGAATCTTTAAGTTGGAAGAGTTGACCAATGTCTGACTTTGGGTAAACGGACTCAGAATTGGGTTTAAATTATTCCGATAGGTTCGTATGATGAGTTTGACTTGTATGTATGTTCGTATTTGGTTTCAGAGGTTCCTAGAAGAATTCGACACTATTTGTCGAAAGTTGGCAATTTGAAGAACGTAAGAGTTCATAAGTTTGACCAAGAGTTGACTTTGATGTTATTGGATTCCAAGTGGTGTTCTGAGACTTTGGATAGGTCTATACAGTAGAATTGAACTTGTGCGCAAGCTTGGAAGTAATCTGAAGTGTTCAAGTGTGATTCAGACACTCTTTTGAAAGAATGAAGCTTTTACTACTTAAGAGAAATTATATTTAGTTTGATAACAACGTAATAGAAGTTTGGATAATGTATCTATACTAGTTCATATGATTGGATGCGGGTGCCGAGAGGCTCGGGTGTGTTTTGTATCATTGATTGAGATCAATTACTTAAGTCAATAATAATCTTATAGATCATTTTCAAAATATACTACATTTGCAACAACCTGAGAAATAGAGACATTGCTCCAAATGCATTTTCGGTGCTAAAACGAAAATATTCTTATTGCTTTTTTTTGTTTTTTCTGGTGTAAATAATTACGAAAATATATCATTATGTCCCTCAAATTTTCAGACTTCCTTTAAAACCTCAAAACATCATATCTCCCTCATTTTAAGGTCAAATTGGGTGATTCAAAAAATTATCTTGGGTATAATCTCGCGATGATCATGTTGGGCTTATCAAACGTCAGTTTCAAGATTATCTAGGATCCGACTCGGGTTGGGACAACTGCTATATTTTTACTTATTTCAAAATTTAGTTACTTTTTCTCACAAGGTTTTGGAGCTATGTTTTGAACGATTTGGGAGGAGGGGGGGGTACGAAGG
>ML428456.1:0-68735 GCA_005239525.1 Nicotiana knightiana | reverse complement strand
GGGTTCACTACTTTTGGATTGGTGTAAGTATTTTTTTACTCAGATTTGTTTATATTTCATGATTCCAACCTTGAATATATCGATTGATTGATGAAATAAATTGAAGAAATTAGGGATTATAGTAAAAACTTTTCTAGATTATATATTGATGATTTGAAGAACTAGTTGAGGTCGAATTGGATGAAATTGGTGTTGGACTTGTATCGGAATGAGTGTTCGGAATTTATGAGTTTTATAAGGTTCCAGGGAGCGGACTCGGGGGTTGACTTTTTTATTTTAGTTAAAAAATTAAGGCTTTATTATTTGAAATCATTTCCTCTAACTTTTAGTTATGATATTAAGTTATTTTGGCTAAAGTCAAGCCGTCCGGAGGTTGTTTCACGCGGAAATGGCTTCTTCTTTATAGTAAGTATCTTGTCTAACCTTGTCTAGGAAAATACCCCTTAGGTGCTAGTCCTAATTGTTGATTTCTATGATGTGGTATGTGACATGTACATGACGCGAGGAGCGAGTATACGGGTACTATGTGTGGTTTTGACCGAAATAGACCATATCAATATGCTTAATGTGATAATGAAATTTATATGAAACTTGTGAGATCACTTTATGACTATTTGATCATTGATCATTTCATTCACTTAGCCATAGTCGTCACGACCCAAAATCCATAAGTTCCTCATGGCACCGGACATCATTATCAGGCAAGCCAATCATTAATTAATCGAAATAAATTAATGTTTAACAATTCCTTTCACTTTATTACATATTAACTAAATAAAATCTGTCAAGTAAAACAATAGTTTAAAATATTACACTTTAACAAATATATCCCAACAGATCCCAGAACCCGGTGTCACAAGTACATGAGCAATTTCTAAGAATTTATACAATCATTACAAAGTCTGTCCGAAGTACAAATTGGACGAGGAAATTTAAAATAATGTAATAAATACAGTACAGGAGAGACTCTGTCAGCTGCGGATCGCCTCCGGATGATGCAGCTCGCCTAAGTCTCCGAATCCTCCACATTGCTATGAAAGTACCTGTGCAATAAAATGCACAACAAGTATAGCATGAGTAAAAAAAAATGTGTACTCAGTAAGTCGCCCGCCTAACCTCAGGGAGGTAGTGACGAGAGGTAGAATTAGACACTCACTAAGGTCCAGCAAATTAATTAACAACATAAAATAAATACGGTAGGCATGTAAAGATAGCAAAGCAGCAATACATATAAGGCACTGAAATCCAAGTAAATATTGGGAATAAACAAGCAGTTACCACCTCCTCAATATTTTTAAAAATATCTTAAATAAACAATTTCCTCTTTGTTTTCCCCCAAATATCATAAATCCATAATTTCTTCTTTATTTTCCTCCAAATATCTTATCACTTCAAAATCATGAAAAAAAAACATTTAACAATTTAGCATGCGCATATGGGATAAGGACAACCGGCCTGAGCCATCATAATAATCATCTATGTGCACTGTCGAGGGTCGAATGGCCCGAACCATAATATTTCTTTCAATCTCGCTGTGGCGTACGGCTCACTCCCATGATAATGGAGGAAATAACACTCCGCTCGCGGAATGCAAATTGCGAAGTGGTCACATGTAGACATACAATCAACAATCCACACCGAATACGTCGGGAACACAAATACTCAAGTAAATGACCGATTTCTCATTTAAAAAAATCACGAAATAGTATTTAAATCCTTTTTTCGAAATTCACTTGTCAAGTTTTTATAATGTTTAATAATACAACCTTATCCGGAAATAAAATTGTCCGCGAAGGAAATCAATTCTCTTTTTAGAATGCTTAAGAGAATAAACTATAATCTTCTTTAGTCATTCAATTACAATTTCAATTATATTAGCAGTCTAGTATCACAGACAAGATCACAGGTATAACAGGTAAGACGTGCTAGTGGGTCCTAGGCTACCCGGACATGGCATAATAGTAGCTACGCACAGACTCCCGTCTGCGAGTGTAGCCCCCGAAGATAGTAACACATACTTAATTAGTTCACCTAGGGGGACAATTCCCCCTCACAAAGTTAGAAAGGAGACTTACCTCGCTCCGAAGTTCCAATACCGGCTTCCAAGCCCTTCCGACGACTCCAACGGTCGCACAACGCCCCAAAACTATCCAAACAATGACAAACCAATGAAAATATATTATAATACTTGCAACAATTCCAAATTATATGATTTTCCAACTCCGCCCAGTGAAATGACCAAAATGCCCTCGAGCCCATGTGCCCGGAATCCGAAATTTCTCGAAGATAAATTCTACCTATAGTCCCACTAGTTCAAATATACAATTTACTCTACATTCCATGCTCAATTCGTGGCTAAAACCCCGAATTACCATTTTCTAGGTTTCTTTGAGATTTTCCAATTTCCTACCAATTTCCATTTCTAATTCATGCATATAATCTTGTATTTAACTTAAAGACGAGAGGAATTTACTTACCTAGACGTGCATGATGAAAATCCCCCCTTGAAGCCTCCCAAAATCGCCATGCCAAGACAAAAAATAGTGAGGAAATGGCCATAATTCACGGATATAAACATTCTGCCCAGACGACCCATTCTATGCGATCGTAGTCCCCTTCATGCGATCGCATAAGCCAAACTCAAAAGGCCCCAAAAATCCACTGTGCGATCGCATACAAGACCCTGCGATCGCATAGGGCAACCCAACAGCTTTCACAAATCCTTCTTTGATATCGCAAACACCAACACGCGATCGCATAAGAAAATTCCCAGGCCTCCAATTCTTCCCCTATGTGATCGCATACACTGCCACGCGATCGCACAGGACAAATCAAAGTAGCCTCAAAATCCTTCTATGCGATCACACACCCACTCATGCGATCGCATAGAGTAAATACCTGCTGCACTCACACCAGAAAACCAACATTCATCTTAAGGCAAAAATTGACCCGTTGAGCATCCGAAACACGCCCGAGGCCCCCGAGACCTCAACCAAAACTACCAACCAGACCCAATACCTCATTCGAACTTAGTCAAGCCTCGAAATCCCATCAAACAACGTCAAAATCATGAATCGCAGCCTGATTCAAGCTTAATGAACTTAGAACACCAAATTATTCTTCAATTATCATTTACAACCTTGAAGATATTCAAGTGAGGCACCTAAATATTCATCCCAAGAGGTAAGACTTCATCACCCCAGCTCTTAATTTCAAACATAGCTATAATGGGCCATTACTGAGATAATTCATGGGGATGCGGGTGATTACATTGCATGCAGGTGTTCCTAAAATATGTGGAGGAGTCGTAAATTAAAGATAGAAAAGAATGGGGAATGGGTTGGTGTAATCTTTCATAAAAAGGACCATGAAACCTTAATAAACACATAGTGTTTGATAGAATGCTCAAGTGAGCTAGAATCTTGATACACCTTCTAATTTTTTATTCAACTTGTTATACTCCTAAAATAGATTGAAGGTTCTAAGGGTTCCAAAATTATTGTAGAAATTAAGGAAATCTCAGTTGAGGTATGTATGGATAATATCCCTTCTTCTTAGAATCCAAACCCCCGATGTTTGTGAAATTGGTGTAAGTCCCCAAATTGATCATACTAGAATTGATTGTCCCAACTGTGTTGTGTGGAATGAGATATGTTCAATAATTGCACTAAATGCTTTTCATGTCATCTTTTCCGTCGAGGATATATGTAAAAATGTGAATTATGCGTTAGGAAAGGTTAAGAATTCATGTCAAAAATCGAATAAAGGTTGTTATACCAATTTGTATGAAAGACCTCTATGTGCTTACGATCTTTTAAGTCTTTCCCTTATGTGTACAAATGCCTTACATGATAGGCCATATGGTTGCTGGTGATAATGTTTTTGAATGTGTAAAAAGGGAAATTTGAATTTTAAAATAAGACAAACTGCCAAGAACGACTTAGTAAATGAGGCCACTCGTGCCAATGTATCGAAAGATGGGAAACAAATGTGAAGTGAGACGATTGATTGAAAAGATGATGTCTCAAATGAGATGGCCTAGCCAATCAGGCCGTGATGGACGCCATGTCTCATACATGGTGGTAATTGGTGCTGGAAATGATTATTGGAAAATGTGGATACAATTGATGTCTCAAATGAGATGACTTAGCCGATCGGGTCGAGATCGGACTCCGTGTAAGAACACAGTGGCATAGTGGATTGTGGCACATGGCACTAAAGATTACCAACTTAGTAAGATGGAAATTTATTGAGAACTAATGTGACCCTTACTTGATGTTTTACTATTGTTTGAAACTCTTCTTGATCTCATGACTACTTTTTCCCTTGTGTTATTGTTTATTCTATTAGGATAGTATTTCAGTTGTACATACTAGTACTATTCGACAGTGCTAACATCCTTTTTGCCGGGGGTGCTACATCTTTGAATGGATGTAGGTGGTTCCATAGTAGATAATGTCGATCGTAGATAGTGGTGCATCCTCTTCTCAGTAGTCCCTGGTGAGCCATATTTCATCCCGAGGTCATATATTGTACCTCTTCTATATATTTTTACCATGTTTTGAGGTATCGCCAGAGCCTTGTCGCCTGCATTATTATAATTATCCTTTATATCTTTAGAGGATCGGTAGACGTTATGTGTGTTGTGTATGGGTACTAGAAAGTTCAGGCGGATTATGTGTATTTTGAACTCTTGTTCACTAAATCGTAAAGTGCATGTGTTTTGAGAACTTAACTATGATGTAGTAAAACGAAATGAAATGAATTAGAAATGTTTATATATATGATATTTCCGATGTTTAGCTAATGGTGACATGTCTTCTCTTGATCATAAGCTAGTCAGGTAGGAAGTTTCTAATAGGCTTTCCCGACCGGGCGAGCCCGGTCGAGCACCGATCGCGCTCCCTGAGGTTGGGGCGTGACAACATCATTAGTAACTGTGTCAATGAAAGTAGGAGGGCCATACTTCTTTAACCTCTCAACTCTCCTCTCCTCCTCTTCTGATGCCTCTACCTGGCCTTAGGCTGAACTGAAATAACGGGTTGGGGTAGCATAACTCCCGGAATCTTATCAACATGGACCCACTGCTCTAAAGTATAAGCCATGAGAGTCTGAGCTTCTCCCCCAACCTGAGATATAGCTGGTGCAACCGTGTTCAATCCCGCCTGAGCTAAAGTGCGGAACATACTTATAAAATGAGCCAAAGTCTCCTGGAGTCCTAGGGTAGCAGCAAGCATATCAGGTTCCTATCCCCCAACTATAGCTACTGGTGGCTCCTCAGTCACTGCTCGGGAAAGTGCTCTGGCTATAGCATGTTCCCCTCATCAACATCTACCTCGGTCCTAGTCTCTCGCAGCTCTAGTAGGGGGAGCGGATGTCTGCTCATCTGATCCAGCAATGCTTGTCCTCACCATCAGAGAGAGAACATAAATACAAAGGTTCAGATTTCGAAATCAACAAATATGCACGATAATAAATGAAAGAAGTGGAATTTCCTAATAGTTCTGTAGCCTCTTGAAGGTAAGTACAATCGTCGATCCACAAGACTCTTCTAAACTTGCTTATGACTTGTAGCACCTATGAACCTAGATCTTTGATACCAATTTTTCACGACCCTAAAGTCGCACCTTAGGAATCGTGATCGTACCTAGTCTCTAAGACTAAGTAAGCCTATCATACATTAGGAATTTAGCATAAACAAATGATTAAGCCCTTAAGTAAACTGATATATGACATAATAAAACCAAAGTGGAACAACAATCATAAAATCGCCAAACCGTTGGTACAGAGTCACAAGCCCTAATGAAGTACACTAGAAATCCCTAAATACAATATTGTTTTGATAGGAAGATAAAC
This sequence comes from Nicotiana knightiana, assembly GCA_005239525.1. Classification (NCBI taxonomy): domain Eukaryota; kingdom Viridiplantae; phylum Streptophyta; class Magnoliopsida; order Solanales; family Solanaceae; genus Nicotiana; species Nicotiana knightiana. Next base: position 62,879 of record ML428456.1, on the reverse strand, counting down.
AGTAGTAAAGACAATATAAGAAGGTAAGTCTGAGGCCAGCATCAAGCAGGTATATATTGAAGTCTCTGATACGGCTGAATCAACTCACTGGTGTCTGGCACATGCAGAAGTACCTAGATCTACATAAAAAAATATGCAGAAGCGTAGCATGAGTAAACCACAACATTACCTAAAATGTATCAAGCCTAACCTCGGTAGAGTAGTGACGAGGACACCTACTAGACATAGAAAGCCTGTGTAAAATATTATTATTATCTAACAACGTAGAAGTAAAGAAAATAAATTAAAATATAGCAATTTATCAATACAAGGCTAACAATGGAATTAAATACAACAAATGACAACAAAGAGTGTACAAATGATAAAGACAACAAGTAACCATTACAATCAAAATACAAATGAAATGAGGTAAGGAAAAAAATAGTAACCATTCAAATCAACAACCCTTTCCAACATTGAATGTAAAACAAATATCACACCGAGATATCACGCCTCATATTCATATATCACAAGTCATATCACAATCTTCCTTATATCCCCGCGTGAGCCTTGAATTTAAAAAAAAAATTCCTGAAATAGCTTCATGCGCTTTAGCCCTCTTATCTTGTCGTGTTGCTTCAATTAATTCCCTTACTAGTAACACGCGCATAACTCCCACCTTATCTCACTTGCGCATCATATACCACCCTTATACCACTGCATGCGCATCAATATCACAACACAAACATCAACCTGCACCACACGTGCCCATATGCCACAATATTGCCAAAATCAACAATAACAATGTCACAGCAGGACATAGCCCAAGGCTCAACCAAAATGTGTACAACAATATCAATAACCATAAAATAAATGGTAAATAACTCAACAAGAAAAGATATTCTAATAATCGACAATACTTACCCCAAACCAAATTGTGAAAATATCCTCCAAAATCACCCAATACCGAACTTTCTGATTCAAAGTGAGATAAATGAAATAAAACCCTCAACCAAGTTATATCCAGCCTAGTCTTTTTGCTTCTACGGCCCAACAGTTGCAGCTGCGAATCTCCATCTGCGAAAAATACAATGCATATGCGGCCTTTTATTATGACCAAAAATTCCGCTTCTGCGGACAAAAATGCAATCATGCGCTTCTTCTTCTGTGGACAAAGCACCACACTTGCGGTCCCTGATCAATAAGCTCACATTTTCTACTAGGATTGCGCATTTTCGCGTTCATGTCTGCACCTGCAATACCACATTTCCCCTTGAAAAAAATTGCATCTACGGCCAACCAGCTGCTTCTATGGCGCTTCACTTGTGGTCTAAGAAATGCAGGTGCAAAAACACTAGATCTCAGCAATTTCAGAATTCCTCCAAGTTTCCAATTAATCTGAACTCAACCCGAAACACACCGTGGCCCACGAGACCCCATCCAAACATACCAACTTATCCCAAAATATAACATGAACTAATCGGGGCCTTAAATCACACCAAACAACATCAAAAATACGAATCACACCTCAATTCAAGTCTAATAAGCTAATGAAGATTTCCATTCAAAACTTGCACCGAAAAAGCCTAAACAACTCCAAATGACCTCAAATTTTGCATGCATGTCCCTAATGAGACAATAGACCTATACAACTCCCACAATCACAATCCGAGCCCGATATCAATAAAGTCAACCCTCGATCAAACCTATCAACCTTCCAAACCTTCAATTTTCCAACTTTCACCACTTCAAGCCAAAACAACATATGGACCTCCAAATTCACATCCGGATGTACGCCTAAGTCAAAAATCATGATAATCCTATTGGAGCCATCAAAACATCGTTGCGGGGTCTTTTTTCCAAAAGTCAAACCTTGGTCAAAATTCCTGACTTAAGCTTCTAAACCAAGAACTAAAGAGTCCAAATCATTCCAAAACTTCCTCAAAACGAAACTAACCATCCCCACAAGTCATAAAACTAAAAATACACATACGGGAAGCTTCAAATATGAAAATTCTTGGCTCAAATACTCAAAATGACTAGTCGAGTATTTACAATATTTCATTCTCATAAATGTTGCACTAACTTGAGTTAATAGCTATATTTGGCATTTCATCACATGCCTTGCCTATATTTGATGTTTTGGGATCAAAGATGGGCTTATTATTCTGAGTATTATTGCATGCTCTAAAGGGGTTGTTGTTAGTGTTTACCATTATATTCTTGTTATTAGTTTTCTTTGATATATTCATTGCACAAGTTATTTGTCTAGTGAGTATCAAACGACTTGAACCTCGTCACTGCTCCGATTAGGTTTGTCTTGATACTTAGTGGGTACCGATTATGGTGGACTCATACTACACTTCTACAAATTTTTTGTACAAATCCAGACGTTGGAGGTAGCAGACCTAGGATGTGAGATCTTCTTTGATCTCAAGGATTCAAGTTAGAGCTGTTTTGTTTGTCACATTACCTTGGACTCCATTCCCTATATATATACTGTTAATTGTTTATCTTATCAATATTTTACTTTTGAGATACTTTAATATATTCAGTTAGATCTCATAACTTTGTACTACCGAGTCTTAGGTATTTGTTGTGATTATCACTGTGTTGGCTTGTACCACCTTTATTTCCATATTTATAATAAACTCAACTTCATAATATCATGTCTGATTAGTCTAACTATCTTAAGTGATCAAGTTACTTAGTTTTAGAGACTAGGTGCCATCACGATCCTTAAGGTTGGATCTTGGGTCGTTACAAGTTGGTATTAGAGCTCTAGGTTTATAGGTTCTACGAGTCATGAGCAAGTATCTAGTAGAGTCTTGTGGATCAGTATAATAATGTCCATACCTATCTTCAAGAGGCTACAAGGCATGTAGGAAACTTCCTATATTTCCTTCTTTATCATGAGTCATTGATTCAGCTTGAAGTGTGTCCCTTTGAGTTCATTCCATCCACTTGTACGTTATGTTGCGCATTCGGTATTGACTGTACATCGATAACTTTTGATGTCATGGATAATTTGCGAGATGTGTTCACCGTGTTGTGGAGATAGGCCAATCTGGAGGAATTGAGGCCAGTTTTATGTTGTATTTCGAACTCGGTGGTTTCAGTTGCGTGAGTATGTTCGTTTTGACTCATATGTCCGGTAGTTTCCTAAAAGAGGGATTGATGGCTCAATGAGTGGTTGGATAGCTATATGATGAGTATGATGTGACTGAGGAGTGTGTTTAGATGGTCTGGGTATGACGAGGAAAACATTTTCTTGGGATGTGAAACGATTATGAATGATTACTTTCTGTGTTGATGTGTTGTACAGTCTCGAGTTATGAGCGTGTTAAGGGAATCGTTCATGTTGTTCATTTTCTTATGTCTTGTTGACGAGTTTAGACTCGGGAAAATTAAGTGATTGCATTATGGTTGTGACCATGATAGGGCATACACAGATGTCAGTTTGAGGCTCAGCAGGTGGATTATCTCTTGTCGGATGTTCTGAGGATGTGTGATCCCTATCAAGTTTCTGTAAAGAGTTTTCTTTCTACCGGTGGGATGCATATGTGCTGCATATTGAGTTAGGATCGCTTGTGTCATGACCCAAAATCCATAAGGTCGTGATGGCGCCGGACACCACTGTCAGGAAAGCCAATCATTTAATAACTGAAATAAATTCTTGTTTTAACATTTTCGAAATTGTTACCTTTCACTTACAACCCAATGAGCGAATAAAAATTTATTAAATAATTGCGACAGGTAAACCATTCTATTTATTAAATTAACTCCCAAACACATCCCAGAACCCGGTGACATGAGTACATGAGCCTTTTCTAAGAATTTTACAAATTCTACAAAGCTTGTCCAAAATACAAATTGGACAAGGAATAAAAATAAAAATACAATACATAGAGGAAGACACTGCCGACTGCGGGTCGTCTCCAACTGATGCAGGTCGTCTAAGTCTCCAATTCAGCCATATTGCTATGAAGGTACCTGTGCAACAAAATGCAGCAAGTGTAGCATGAGTACGGAAACAACGTGTACTCAATAAGTATCCTGCCTAACCTCGAAGAGGTAGTGACGAGAGGTCGACTTCACACTCACTATGGTCCAACAAAATAATTTAACAAAACATGATATCAGTAATAGGCGTACGAGGATGAAAAAAAATAGTAAACATTAAAGATAATTGTAATTTAAATAAATATTGGAAATAAATAATTACTAGTTCATTTTCCCCCCAAATATCTTGTCACTTCAAAATCAATGAAAACATTAACAATTTACATGCGCATATGGAATAAGGACAACCGGCCTGAGCCATCATAATAATCAAATTTGTGCACTTCCGCGAGTCGAACTACATGAACCATAATTACATCTTTCAATTTCGCCGTGGCATATGACCCGCTCCCATGAGAGTGGGGAAAATAACACTCCGCTCATGGAATGTAAATTGCGAAGTGGTCACACACAGTCATGCATAATCAAATAGTCCACCCCGAATACGTCGGGAAAATCAAATACTCAAGTAAATGAAAATTTTCTCTTTTAAAGGTCACAAAAAAAATAGTATTTAAATCATTTCCAGAAATCCATTTTTACCAAGTACAGTAAGGTTTAAACACTTTATTTTCATCAATAAGATTACAAATACGGCAATTAAAGTATGCTTTTGGGTCCTATACTCCCCGGACGTAAACATGATAGTAGCTACACACGGACCCTCGTCACTTCGTGCGTACGTAGCCCCCAAAAATAGTAGCACATATTTAATTAGTTCCCCTATGGGGAAACTTCCCCTCACAAGGTTAGAAAGGATACTTACCTCGCTCCGAAATTCTATAACCGGCTTCCAAGCCCTTTCGACGACTCCAATGGACGTACAACGCCCAAAACTATCCAAATAACGACAAACCAATGAAAATATACTCTAATATTTGCAATAATTCAAATTATATAAATTCCCAACTCTTCTCAAGGAATTGACCAAAATTCCGTCGGGCCTACATGCCTGGATTCCGAAATTTCTCGAAGATAAACTCTACCCGTAGCTTTACTAGCTCAAATATACAATTTACTCAAATTTCATGCTCAATTTCGTGGTCAATATTAAAAAAAACCAAATTTTTAGGTCTTCCCTTAAAATCCCAATTTTTATACAAATTCTCATGTCTAATTCCATGTAAGATAACATATTTAGCTTAGGAATGAGAAGGAATCACTTACCTAGTAATGCTTGATGAAAACCCCTTCTTGAAGCTCCTCAAAATCTCCCACACCAAATGAAATAATGAAGAAATGGCCAAAAATCCTGTTTAAAGCATAACATTGCCCAGACAATCCTCCTATGCGATCGCATGGCATGCTTCGCGTTCGCATTGGCCAAATATGTTGGCTCAATAATTTTTTATGTGCGTTCGCATGCCAGATCCCGCATTCGCACAGGCCAAACGCATCACAACCTCCAAAAGCACACTGTGAGATCATAACTCCAACCCCGCGATCGCATAAGCCTTCAACCTTTAGCCTCAACTTTTCCCTCTTCGTGATCGCATTGCACTCCATGCGATCGCATAGATCAAAACTCCATCCCTCCAGTTTTCTCCTTCGCGATCCCACATCATGGACCGTGATCGCATAGCACACCAGTGATACCAGAAAACAACAGCAGCAGACAGGAAGAAAACGATCTGAAACCACCCCGAAAAACACCCGAGGCCCCTAGGACCCCACCCAATCACATTACTCAGTCCCATAACATCCCACGGACTTGCTCAAGGCTTCAAATCACATCAAACAACGCCGAAATCACGAATCACACTAAAATTCTAACTTTATGAACTTAGAAATTTCAAACTTCCACATCCGATGCCAAAATATATCAAATCACGTCCGATTAACCCCAAATTTTGCACACAAGTCACATTCGACATTACAGACCTGCTCCAACTTCCAGAATCACATTCCGACCCCGATATCAAAATTTCCACTTTCGGTCGAATTTCTCAAAAACCTTCAAATTTTTATCTTTAGCCAACTGACTTCAAAATGACCTACGGACATCCGAATTCACTTCCGATCGCACTCCCAACTTCAGAATCACCATACAAAGCTATTCCCAGGCTCGGGATCCCAAACAGACGTCAATAACATTGAAATGCGCTTCATACCAAGCTTAGGAAATTTTCTTCAAAATGCTGACTTCCACAATATACGCTGAAACGCTCCCGGGTTATTCAAAGCCTGATCCGGACATACTCCCAAGTCCAAAATCATCATACGAACCTGCAGGAACCTTCAAATCATGATTCGGAGGTCGTTTACTCAAAATTCCAATCTTAGTCAATTTTTCCAACTTAAGGCTTCTGAAATGAGAATTTTCCTTCTAATTTTACTCCAAACTTCCCGAAATTCAACTCCGACCATGCCCACGAGTCATAATACCTGAAATGGAGCTGCTCATGACTTCAAACCATTGAACGACGCGCTAGAGCTCAAAATGACTGATCGGGTCGTTACATTCTCCCCCACTTAAATAGACGTTCGTCCTCGAACGTGCTAGGAACTACTTTGGAGTTATCTGAAATCATTGCTTAACACCTCAAGCACCTGCCCGTGCTACCACAACCCAGTGGAGCACATAGGCATGATCAAACCTGAAGACATCCTCATTTATCCATACAATCAGCTCAGAACCCAATACCAATACCTGAAATTCTCGGCCAGGCCTAGTTCCAATATATAAAGACCGTATCAACTACCACACGATATACCAGAACATGACTGCATACCTTTGCTGAATCAGCACCATGCACTGCATAACTCATCATCTGCCCACAATGATACTCCCTGAACTTTAATAGCCAAAATTTTACGATTCTAATGCTCCTAATGCACCTTATGATATATATATATATACATCCTGCTATAATGTTGGCGATATCACCACAACAGAGGAGATGTGTATAAATTTCTAACAAATTGCAGAGTTAACGAAACATTGAATCCTTCCTCTTGACTAAGACCACCATCTCATTACAAACCAATAAGGGTAATTGTCCTTCAATTTATTTCAAATAATCTTATCGCACTAGATCCCTGATCCAAAATCTCGTCTCACCCAGTATGAACTGCTCAGACATCAAATCACCCCAAACATGACCAACAGTCTCACATGACACCACAACGCGCCAATAAGCCATAACTCGAATGTGATACATAAAGAAATGACTCAGGAAAAGACTAGTCAACTCACGCAACTTATTATGAACTCTTCCCAGCAAATAGAAAGTAAAACACAAAAAATAGATATAGGGGACCGTACTCAACATCACACTGTTACGGCGCGCAACCCGATCCAAATAACATGCCCGTGGCGGCGTGCCACCCGATCCAAATAACATGCCCATGGCGGCATGCCACCCGATCCAAATAACATAAAATTCACGTAAGAAGACACACCCCAAGCTAAATTTCTCACTACCACAAATATCAAACATCGGTCACAAGCACGCTAAGTGCACTATACCATCCCGGGGAGACTAATAAAGTCATATGCTACAAAACTTAAGACCAACTGAGGTGAAATATATATACTATGAATATCAAGAGCTCTCCTGATCGCATAACATCATCACTACATGGAGACTCAACATATAGGGATCTATCAAGCCGTTTCACAACTCACATGGCACAATCACAACATTACATGAATTTGACGAAGACGGAACAAAATCTGATATTCCAAACCCCCCTTTTGAGGAGCGCTATACTAAAATGAAGACATCTAACTCACAAGAAGCCCATAATCTTGTTTTAATCCATTCACACACTTCAAGTCGATTCTTCTTGCATTGAACTAGGCTAATAGCTTGACCTGGGTCCATAATAACCCACTTCCTCTCATAATACACAAGAACAACCATCATAGCCGGGACAAACACCCCACAATCCGCAACCAACTGAACTGAACACCTTACTGGCATAAATCCTCAAATAAGAAATATTGCGCTTCCTTATACTTGGTCTAAATCTTTAACCAATCAGGTGACTACACGCCACAATTATACAATCTTCTCGTGGTTACGCTCCCATGACCTTCCACACCAGGTAACAAGTTTGTACATCCATAACACCGACCACACTAATACTGCAACACATCAAGAACCCATGACCAGGATACAAAGCCTTTTTCATCAAACACGAATCTCAGGTGACACTGAAGACAATACCAGCTTACTCTAACATTCAAGTCTTTTTTTCTCTCTCATCCGAGCTCATGACATCCCTGTTAACACCGTCCCGCAATCTCGATCCTTACTTCCAGTTCCCTACTGCTCACTGCACCTGACATGCCAATATGAAATAGTGCAAGAATTCCATCATAACTCCTGAACCATTATTAGGGTGAACACTTCATCACATAAAAACCTTCTTACTTACCTAAATTCAAGAGAACCATAAAAACACACAAGTGAATACTCACAATCACTCAACATGCAAATCCTTAGTATTGTTCTATACCACCATAAACCTTCCGGGACCCGCCTACACATTCAAGCCATAGCACTTGAATGCTTCCAAATGAAATCCAGTACGACGGCCGACAAGACCCACACACATCTTCACAAACCATACACATAACTCAATCACACCGAATGAACTGATCACTGCCGTAAGTGCGTCATTTCAACCATGGCTAACTACTCTATCTCTTTTTAATCATCTTCAATTGCCTCAGGAATAATAGTAACTTCCTTCAACTCATAGCAAACCCAACCCTCACTCATCCCGAGTGACCTTGATTCCCGAGACCATGCTGACTAAATCCCGCAACCCGTCTCATACCCTCCTGATAATCTTTCTTCAACCCGGAGTTTATTTCTCTCACTCCTCCAATAACCTACACGCTGAAAATAACATAGAGCACTCCAACCATTTTCCCTCTCTCTTAAATTATGCTGCAAAAGCTCAATTCTTAATCATATTGCTGCCTTTAACCCTTAAACATTGCGTTCTTAACCTTCGAATTTACTAGGACCGCTACTGAGAGTCACCCATACTAATTGGCCCCGAACACAATCAATTACAAGGATCTTCTAGCACATGAAAATCCTCTCAATGAAGTACGCGACTGAGTCACTACCCTTACAACTCGCATATTCCTTAAGCATAAATTCTGAATCTTTCAAAGCCTAACACTGGCCCAACAGGGCCGACTTTTGCACACATTCATTAAATCCCACACACAATCACCATTTTACTCTTTTCCCTTAGCTGTAATAACTTGCCAACACGCCGACAATGCGCAACCCCATGATAAAATAATCCTACAACCCAACAGCAGGTGGTGGGACTCCCCACTTAGCCCGAAGCTACTCCTTGCACCACTCTAGACCCTATTGAGATCCTTTCCCCTTTATTAACATGATCTTTCTCAACCAATCCGTCCAATTCATCCATATTCTCTTGTTAACAATCCCTAAATACTAAAATTCTCTAGCATCGATCACACATTCTGCCTCCTACCGAATAGCCACTAGGATCCCTCACACCAACTTGCCAACCATACAACCGCTAACCTACTCACAGGAGATAACCCACATGTGGAAATCACCAACTGACTCCTTCCAACGACGCCGTATTGCACACCCTCTACAACATCAATATCCCATCCTAAACCTGTTCTCATTCACCAACTTTACCAGTCCGTCCGATCCTCATGGACATCTACTAAATGAGCTACCATATCCTCTAATTAACCACTATACTGCCGCTCTCCCACTTTGGTTAAACTCATTCCTTTAGGCACTACCTGACCTCCTTTCCTTACGCCTGGCCTTTTAGAAATTTAGCCGCTGCCTGACACTTCTCACATGTCTTCCTTCATCGTATGTTGCCCAATTCAATATCATTCTCTGTAGCTCTTAAGCCAACAGATTACCACGACTTCAAGCTCTCCGAAGATCATCTTTCTCGAGCTGCCTTCATAGATATAACTACTCACTTCTGAACCACCACACACCACGATCTTTGACAATCGCTTCTTCAATACTACTTCACAACACTCTGACCTAATGCAACTGAAGAACTATAACACCAGCAAACTTAACAAATTCTATTCGATCAAAACAACGATACCACTTCACAGAAGAAAACTCCACCTCGCTTGGTAACACCAAGTCTTATTACTTTATCCCCCAGACTTGAACATTCATAGTCCAAATGCCCTTCCTCCGCCGGAACTAAAATACTGAAATCTCAAAATTACGCTCTGAGAAGACCTCCCTTCAAGTCATTCATTACCCCGACATATGGGCAAGCATTCTACCATCATATCAATATCGCGCAATAACCAATCGTAAGAATCATAACAATCTGAGCATGGCCTCAAAGTTCTCAGAAACACAGCAACCGAAATAAAACAACATAATATTCTTCTGCAGGGAAACAACAACATCCCTCACCCACTACACATGGAAAACATCTCGCACCATAACCGTAGCACCATTTCAATTCCTCAAATTCCCGATTAATAGCAAGCGCTTCGCGACGTATAAATTGGGTAGGAAGAAACATAGTCATAAGCCTCAAAGGAATCGAATCGCACGATGAGGAATCAAGAAGGGAAGTACTCCTAACAACCCTGTAGCCTCTCGAAGATAAGCACAACCATCTCCGTACTGATCCACAAGACTCCACTAGACTTGCTCATGACTCGTGAAACCTAAGGGAACCTAGAGCTCTGATACCACACTGTCACGACCAAAGATCCATAAGGTCGTGATGATGCCGGACACCACTGTCAGGCAAGCCAATCATTTAATAACTGAAATAAATTCTTGATTTAACATTTTCGAAATCGTTACCTTTCACTTTCAAACCAATGAGCGAATAAAAATTTATTAAATAATTACGACAGGTAAACCATTCAATTTATTAAATTAAATCCCAAACACATCCCAGAACCTGGTGACACGAGTACATGAGCATTTTCTAAGAATTTTACAAATTCTACAAAGCTTGTCCGAAATACAAATTGGACAAGGAACAAAAATGAAAATACAATACATAGAGGAAGACTCTGCCGACTGTGGGTCGTCTTCGAGTGATGCAGCTCGTCTAAGTCTCCAAGTCAGCCATATTGCTATGAAGGTACCTGTGCAACAAAATGCACAGCAAGTGTACCATGAGTACGAAAACAACGTGTACTCAGTAAGTATCCCGCCTAAACTCGAAGAGGTAGTGACGAGAGGTCGACTTGACACTCACTAAGGTCCAAAAAAATAACTTAACAAGATATGATATCAGTAATAGGCACACGAGGATGAAAAAAACAGTAAACATTAAAGATAACTGTAATTCAAATAAATACTGGAAGTAAATAAATAATTACTACTTCATTTTCCCCCCAAATATCTTTTCACTTCAAAATCCATGAAAACATTAAAAATTTAACATGTGCATACGGAATAAGGACAACTGGCCTAAGCCATCATAATAATCATATATGTGCACTGCCAAGGGTCGAATGGCTCGAACCATAATTACATCTTTTAATCTCGCCGTGGCATACGACCCGCTCCATGAGAGTGGGGGAAATAACACTCCGCTCGTGGAATGTAAATTGCGAAGGGGTCACACACAGTCATGCACAATCAAACAGTCCACCCCGACTACGTCGGGAAAAGCAAATACTCAAGTAAATGAAAATTTTCTCTTTTAAAGGTCACAAAAAAATAGTATTTAAATCATTTCCAGAAATCCATTTTTACCAAGTACAGTAAGGTTTAAACACTTTATTTTCATCAATAAGATTACAAATACGGCAATTAAAGCATACTTTTGGGTCCTAGACTACCCGGACGTAAACATGATAGTAGCTACACACGGACCCTCGTCACTTCGTGCGTACGTAGCCCCCAAAAATAGTAGCACATATTTAATTAGTTCCCCTATGGGGAAACTTCCCCTCACAAGGCTAGAAAGGATACTTACCTCGCTCCGAAATTCTATAACCGGCTTCCAAGCCCTTTTGACGACTCCAATGGACGTACAACGCCCAAAACTATCCAAATAACGACAAACCAATGAAAATATACTCTAATATTTGCAATAATTCAAATTATATAAATTCCCAACTCCGCTCAAGGAATTGACCAAAATTCCCTCGGGCCCACGTGTCCTGATTCTAAAATTTCTCGAATATAAACTCTACCCGTAGCTTTACTAGCTCAAATATACAATTTACTGAAATTTCATGCTCAATTTCGTGGTCAATATTCAAAAATACCCAATTTCTAGGTCTTCCCTTAAAATCCCAATTTTTATACAAATTCTCATGTCTAATTCCATGTAAGATCACATATTTAGCTTAGGAATGGGAAGGAATCACTTACCTTGTAATGCTTTATAAAAACCCCTTCTTGAAGCTCCTCAAAATCGCCCACACCAAATGAAATAATGAAAAAATGGCCAAAAACCCCGTTCAAAACATAACACTGCCCAGGCAATCCTCCTATGCGATTGCATGGCATGCTTCGCGATCAGATAGGCCAAACACATCACAGCCTCCAAAAGCACACTGTGAGATCGCAACACCAACCCCGCGATCGCATAAGCCTTCAACCTGTAGCTTCAAATTTTCCCTCTTCGCGACCGCATTGCACTCCCTGCGGTCGCATAGACAAAAAATCCAGCCCTCCAGTTTTCTCCTTCGCGATCGCACACCATGGACCGCGATCGCATAGCACACTAGTGATACCAGAAAACAGCTGCAGTAGATAGGAAGAAAACGATCTGAAACCGCCCCGAAACAAACCCGAGGCCCTCAGGACCCCGGCCAATCACGCGACTCAGTCCCATAACATCCCACAGACTTGCTCGAGGCTTCAAATCACATCAAACAACGCTAAAATCATGAATCTCACCAAAATTCAAACTTTATGAACTTAGAAATTTCAAACTTCCACATCTGATGCCGAAACCAATCAAATCATGTCCGATTGACCCTAAATTTTGCACACGAGTCACGTTCGACATTACAGACCTGCTCCAACTTCCGGAATCACATTCCAACCCCGATATCAAAATTTCCACTTCCGGTCGGATTTCTCAAAAACGTTCAAATTTCTATCTTTAGCCAAATGACTTCAAAATGACCTACGGACATCCGAATTCACTTTCAATCGCGCTTCCAACTCCAGAATCACTATACGAAGCTATTCTCAGGCTCAGAATCCCAAACGAACATCAATAACACTGAAATGCACTTCAAGCCAAACTTAGGAAATTTTCTTCAAAATGCTGACTTCTACAATATATGACGAAATGCTCCCGAGTTATCCAAAGACTGATCCGGACATACGCACAAGTCCAAAATTATCATACAAACCAGAAGGAACCTTCAAATCCTGATTCGGAGGTCGTTTACTCAAAAATTCCAATCTTAGTCAATTTCTCCAACTTAAGGCTTCTGAAATGAGAATTTTCTTTCCAGATTGACTCCGAACTTCCCGAAATTCAAATCGACCATGCCCACGAGTCATAATACCTAAAATGGATTTGCTCATGATTTCAAATCGCTGAACGACATGCTAGATCTCAAAACGACCGGTCGGGTCGTTACAGATTGAGGAAGGTTGCACGACCATAACAAGGATTGATATGCACTTAGCAGGTGATTTGAGGTATTATATGATTAGAGCCACATGAGTATATGAAATATTCAGTTGAATTACGATGCGGTATTATGGCAGTGATGGAATAAGGTATTGTGGGTTGTTAGGTTTTATGTTCTATGGCTTTGAGTCAAGTGGGTGAGTCTTCTATCGACAATCAGATTGCATGGTCATGTGTTATATAAGTTTTATTCTGAGGCATAATATTGAATCTGTTATGACTTGAAGTTTTTAGTTTCAAGGATGACTCGAGTATGAAAATATCTGGATGCATGATGTATTATATTTTATGGGTATATGGAAATCTTGGAAGGATTCGGGTTGTCATTCGAGGTAAATGTAATGTGTATGGAGTAGGGATTCACTAAGTTGCTTAAAGATGGGGTTTACCTCTTGAGGTGTTTTTGTGCTAATAGTGTACCAATTGTTTGGCTCGTATTAGCGATGCATTGGGGGATTTGAGTAGAGTGGATGACTCTCAAGAAGGTTCTAATGAGTTCAAGGTTCGTATATGACATTTGTGGATTTATCGAATTTATACATAGCTAAGATATGAGATTTGCATTGGATGGTGCTGAGACATGCGGTATTCCTATATCATTAGTGATTCTACATGTTGGTATTAGAGAAGTTAAAGAAATAGGTTCAGAGTCACAAAAGGTCTCTTTAGAATGGGTATCTCGGTTGTGGCATCATTGGGTGCTTCAAGGGAACACAATGGTCTATGGGCTTTCGGATGACGTGGTTCATGCTAGGATATCTTGTGGTAAGATTTTGTTTAGGATCATATGTAATGGAAAGGAAAAGTGTAATGGGTCAACTTGGTGGAAAGGAAAAGTGTAATGGGTCAACTTGGTGGTTGTTTAGGTCAGCATAGTAATAAATATAATTGATTTCTTTGGTGTGGTGAGGCTTTACCGGTGTTTTGTGGAAATACTATTGGGTTTGGCAGCCTGCATGACTTGTTTGAGTTAGGGGGGTTCAGTTCTGATGGCTTGATTATGTGCGGACTAGTTTCGAAGAGTTCTTGATAGTGTCGACCACGAGTTGGGATAGATGTCTGCTACCGTCATGAGAAATATGATGCGTGTTGTATTTTATCTCCTGGATGGGTTCAAGTGGAAGGTATGTTAAGAGGTTGATGGCTGATTGTATGTGCTATGAATAGGTTATTGTAGACTCTTCGAAGGTTGTCTACCTATTTTAGGAAAATCGTAATTGATTTGGAGGCCACTGATTGGTCTAATGAGAATATGTATACTGCATCGGATCAGGTGTGTTTACTAAGCACAACTACTGCTGGGGGTGTTTCAACGGCTAGAGTTGACCTTATTTATGTCTTGATATATTCCATGTACTACGCTTTCATGCTATGATAGGATGCGAGACTACTTTACTATTCACCCACATGAACTATTTTGTTTGGTCCTTGCATCCAGACTCGAGCGAGATGTCTCCTGGGATGTTAAATTGTTTATTGCACCTTAGTCATATTATTTCATTTATGTGGTATATTGTGCTATCTGTTTCTTCATGGTTATGGTCATGAACTTCGCGCATTTGCTGTTAATATGCATGTGGTTGTTTATTATGATCATTATGGCTAGATGGGTATTCCAAGTGGATCCGTATGTTTGGATGGGGATACATGTTGCAATAGAGTTATGATAGGGTATGATTTTTGGTTCTTACTTTGAGTGCCTTCATTCTTCCTTGTGAGATGAGTTTATAGCATTGTGTTTTGTGGTGGTATTTATTGGACTTGTTGCGTGCTTCTCTCATTTGGTTCTTTTTCCATCTTCAGCTATATTTGAGTTGTTGCTTGTTGGGTACGGATTGCATCGCATATGACTAGGTGACATTTGGTGTGTCTTGTCAATCGAATAACTTCTACTAAGTGAGTGGTTATGAGTTTCTACATGTTTCTTACATCATTAGCAGTATGTGAAGGTTATACAGGTTTGGAATAAGGTTATATTTGATATTCGGTATGTTACTGGTACCAGGTTTGGTAATGGGCAGCTATTGTGGTATGAGATATTGCTATATACTTATGAGCGATGGGTTACAATTCATGGGTATATCTCGGGAATATATTTTCGATTTGTTTTATCTTGTTGAGATTGATATAATATGTATATGCAATAATAATACTGTATTAGAAATTTCGAAGGATGGAATTTGAATCTATTGTTGATATATTAAGGTGGAAGAAAGAATCTTCAGTTAGGTTGTGTTGACGGGCTTATATAGGTTGAGGTGATGTGGGATCACTCATGGGTATGTGTATTCCAAGTTTATACAGTGATTTGATGGCTTTGGAATGACTTTTGGCACGTTCGAGGACGAACGTTTGTTTAAGTGGGGTAGAATGTAATAACTCGACCGGTTGTTTTGAGCTTTAGTGTTCCATTATGTGGTTTGAGTCTTTGAGTAGCTTCATATGATGTATTATTACTTGAGTGTATGGTCCATTTTAGTTTTCAAGTGGCTCGGGATTGATTTGGAAGAATGACTCTTGATTTGAAAGTTATAAGTTGGACAAGCTTACCAAGGTTTGACTTTTGGGTTAACGGACTCATAATTGGGTTTTGATGATTCTGATAGGTTTGTATGATGATTTTGGACTTTTACATATTTCGGATTTGGTTTCGGAGGTTCCTAGAAGAATTCGAAACTGTTTGTCGAAATTTGGCAGTTTGAAGAACTTAAGAGTTCATAAGTTTGATCAAGAGTTGACTTTGATGTTATTAGACTCCAATTGGTGTTCTGAGACTTTGGATAAGTCTATATATTTGAATTGAACTTGTGTGCAAAGTTTGGAAGTAATTCGAATTGTTTAAGTGTGATTCAGACACTCTTGTTAAAGAATAAAGATTTAACAACTTATGAAAAATTCTATCCGGTTTGAGCCTCAATTCTTTGTTGTGATGTTCCTATTGGTGTTATGAGGATTTGGATAAGTTTGTGTATTTGTACCTATTGGTATGATAGGATGGGGTCTCTAGGGACTCGGGTGTGTTTTGGATCATTGGTTGAGAAACAAGCTAAGTTAAGGATTTGGAGTTTAAAATTGATCAATATCGAGTCAAAATGACCTTTTTCCGTGTTTTGAGTGCGCAAGAAGGTTCGTAGCATGTTTTATGATTGAAATGCATATATGGTTTGTGTTTGGGGGGTTCCGAATGAGTTTTAGGGTGCCAAAGGCGAATATTTTCCTATTGCTTGCTTTTTTTTTCTAGTGTAAATAATTACGAAAATACCATTTATATCGCTGAAATTTTCATACTTCCTTTTAAAATTAAAAACATCATATCCTCCTCAATTTAAGGCCAAATTGGGTGATTTAAAAGGCTATCTTGGGTACTCCCACAAGGATCATGTTGGGCTTATCAAACGTGAGTTTCAGGATCATCTAGTGTGATGACCCAAAGGGTCATCTTGTGATCTAACACTCTATTCCGCACTCGTTAGAAATGAAAACCTTATTTTAACTCACCTCGATTGCGTGCACAGTCCGGGTCTAAATCCAGAAAATCTTTATGTGGAAATTTATGAAATAATATTTTTTGGGATTTAAAAGTGATTTTAGTTGACTTTGGTCAACTTTTGAGAAAACGAACCCGGACCTATGTTCCGATGGTCTTGGAAGGTCCGTAGTAAAATATGAGACTTAGGTGTATGCCCGAAATCAAATTCCGAGGTCCCTAGCTCGAGAAATAAATTTTTGATGAAAATTGTAAGACTGGAATTCTAAGGATTTAAAGAAATTGATTAATGTTTGATCTCATTGGTATCGGGCCTGTATTTTGGTGTTGGAGCCCGGTACAGGTTTAATATAATATATAAGTTATGTCTGTGAAATTTGGTAGAGATCAGAGTTGATGACGTGATTCGGACGTCCGATTGAGAAGATAGTAATTTTAAGATGTTCTTGAGAATTTCGTGAGTTGTGGTGGTAAATCTGTAGTTCTAGGTGTTATTTTTTAAATTTGATCGCATGAGAAAGTTTTTACCATGTTTTTAGACTTGTGTGCATGTTCGGTTTGGTGCCCCGAGTGCTCGGGTGAGTTTTGGATAGGCTACAGGGTGTTTCAGACTTAGACATTTTTGTTGTTCTGTTGTTTCTGGTGCACAGGTAATTTGTTCTTTGCGATCTGGAAGTGTAAACTAAGAAGGGGGAATTTTCTTCTTCACGAACGCGAATGCTTCGCGTTCGCGACCAGTCTCCCTCGGACTTGGGGGAGGGGGTCATGCTCTTCTACACGAACACGTCCATTGGATCGTGAATGCGAAGGCTTGAGGGGAAACTGCGTTACGTGAACACATAGATAGACTCGCGAATGCGAAGGCCTTAGGCTGCTGTGCATCACGATCGCGGCAGGCCTCTTGCGAACACGATGAAGGCATGTCCAGTTTTTTAAAACTGACTCCAAAGATGGGAGTTGTTCAAAACTTCATATTTTCTTCACCAGAACTCAACCTTGGGCGGTTTTTGAAGTGGGAATTCAACATCAGGTCATAGGTTCGTGTTCTTAAACTCATTCCTTTCAATTCCCATCAACACCCATTAGATTTCTAGTCCTAAATCTTATTCTTTAAGAGTAAAAATTAGGGATTTTAGGAGAATTGGGGATTTTGTAAATTTGGGAATTTAGAGCTCGATTTTGGGTCGGATTCCGGAACTAATTACATATACGGACTCGGGGGTAAATGGGTAAACGGATTTTGGTCCGAACCTCGAGTTTGGACCAAGTGGGATCGGGGTCGGTTTTTTACTTTTGTTGGTAAAATTTGGGAAATCTGTGATTATTCATTAAAGTTGATTCCTTTACCGATAATTGATGATATTAAGCTAATAATGACTAGATACAATGAGTTGGAGGCGAATTCTAAAGGAAAAGAGGTGCTTGAGCAGTGAGTGGCCTGCAAATCGAGGTAAGTGTTGTGTCTAACTTTGGCTTGAGAGAATAGGTATTGTGTGATTATTTGCTATGTGTTTGTTGTTGAATATGATGTATAGGTGAGGTGACGAGCACCTATGTGTTGTGGTCGAGTCATAGCACGCGAGTGAAATTCCATTCTTGCAAATTTTGTAGTCTTAAATCATATTATCCATGCTTATTGTTGTTATTGAAATGTTGGGAGACTTATATCCGGCTCCACCGAGGTTGATAAATTTTTGAAGGTTGAGATGTTAAATTTTGAAATAAATCATTGATGAAATATTGATTTCTTTGTGAAACTTCTCTCTATCCATTGTTATTGATTCTTTGAATTGTGAGGAGGAGTGTAAAGCACGAAGGGTGATGTCGTGCATGATTTATTTATATCCTGAGGAAAAGTGTAAAGCACGAAGGGTGATGTCGTGCCATGATATGTGAGTGTTAATGCACGATGGGTGATGTCGTGCCATGATATGAGAGTGATAAAGCACAAAGGGTGGTGTCGTGTATATTATGTGAGGTTTAATGCACGAAGGATGATGTCGTGTCGTTCTATTTATACATTGGTGAGGTTTAGAGTAAAAGAACGAAGGGTGATGCCGTGCAGTTTTTCCTTTGCTGTCTTAATTGATTAATTTGTTGGGAGATTACTGTTTAAATTGTGTGTTTTTCATTGTTTCTCACTCCTTATATTGTGGTCCCCCATTAAATGTCCCCTTCTCATTATTCTTGCTTTATTTCTTTGTTTACCGTTGTTTCTATTAGCATGATTATATTGTTCAGGTTTTATGTGGTGTCTTGTCCTAGCCTCGTCACTACTTCGCCGAGGTTAGACTCGACATTTAACAGTACATGGGGTCAGTTGTACTGATGTTGCACTCTGCACTTTCTATGCAGATCCAGGTATCGGTCCGAGCTGATTTTGAGATAGTAGTTGACTTCTGCACAGGAGATCCGAGGTAGCTCTACCGACGTCCGCAGATTCCTGGAGTCCCTTCCTTTATATTCATTTACTGTTTTATTTAGTTCACAAACGGTTATACATTTTCCTTTCAGCCAAATACTTGTAGTAAATTCTTAGTAGTCCATGAGTTGTGACTTCAGAACATATGTAGTTACACATCAATATTATTGTGCAGTATTATTTCGTAAAAAAAATTATTCTTATTTTGGTATCATGTGTTGAATGGT
Organism: Nicotiana knightiana; assembly: GCA_005239525.1. Taxonomy (NCBI): domain Eukaryota; kingdom Viridiplantae; phylum Streptophyta; class Magnoliopsida; order Solanales; family Solanaceae; genus Nicotiana; species Nicotiana knightiana. Next base: position 43,081 of record ML428456.1, on the reverse strand, counting down.
AGCGGATCCTCGTATAGTTTTAACTGTTTTAAATGTTGTAGATCTCTATGTTGTCTTTCATAGAAAGTGCAGCGTTAGGCGCCATCACGGTCCCACTGGTGGAAATTCGGGTCGTGACAAGTTGGTATCAGATCACTAGGTTGCTTATGTCTCACAATTCACGAACAAGCTTGGTAGAGTCCGGGGGGTCGGTACGGAGACGTCTTTACTTATCTCCCAGAGGCTATACAGTTAGGAACAAGTTCACTTTTATTCAAATCTGTCGTGCGATTCTTTTTATCCCAATACTGATTGAATTTGTCTATTCGTATTCTCTTGCAGATTGCGAGAACACGTACCGCTTCTTCCGTCAATCAGCAATCGGATCCTCCAGCAGCAACTCCTACAAGGGGCAGAGGCCGAGGCCATGCCAGAGGTCGAGGCAGGGGCAGGGCTCAGCCCAGGGCCCAAGCAGCAGCTCCAACTGCGGAGCCTCAGATAGAGCTCCATAATGAGGCTCCAGCTCAGACCATTCCAGCGGGACCAGCTCAGGTCCCAGAGGAGTTTATTGCTACCCCGGTGCTTCAGGATGCCATGGTCCGACTAGTGGTCCTTATGGAGAGTGTAGCCCAGACTGGCGCATTCCCTGTGCCCGCAGCCGTATCTCAAGTTGGAGTAGGAGCCCAGACTCTTGCCACCCACACTCTGAAGAAGATGGCTTCCCAGTTTCATACCTCAGCAGCTCATCCAATTGGGGTAGTTCAGCCAGTTGCACCAGCACCGCCCTGTGATGGGATAGCTATATCCTCCGAGGCTCTGTGGAGATTAGATAGGTTTACCATGCTTTTTACATTCCATTTCAGCGGTGCCACTTCAGAGGATCCCCATGAGTACCTTGATAGCTGCCATGAGGTTCTTCGGAACATGGTTATATTGGAGACCAATAGGGTCGACTTTGCTGCTTTCCACATTACTAGTTTCGCCAAAAAATGGTAGAGAGACTATTTATTGACTAGACCAGCTGGGTCGCCTGCTTTTACTTGGGATCAGTTCTCACATCTTTTATTGGATAAGTTTCTACCTATCACTACGAGAGAGGAGCGCCGTCGTCAGTTCGAGCGTCTCCAACAGGGCAGCATGACTGTTACACAGTATGATACTCGTTTCATGGATTTGGCCCGTCATGCTGTTCTTTTTTTCTCCCCATAGAGAGAGAGAGAGAGAGGATATTGTAGATAGCTAAGGTGACGGGGAGCAATATCTCTTTCTAGAATACGGCCAATGTGGCCCGGCGAGTTGAGATGGTTCTTGGATTGGGAGGTCAGGGGTCATACAAGAGACCTCGCCATTCCGGTGGATTCAGCGGTGCCTCATCTGGAGGTGGGGGTACTTATGGTAGAGGCCATTTCATTCAGCACTTCAGGCATCCAACGGTGCCCCAGGTGGTTATGGCCCTTATATGCCTTATTCTGATCAGCCAGCTCCTATCAGTGCACCTCCTCTTTAGAGTTTTCAGGGTGGTTATTCAGGTCGACAGGGCCAATTTGTCGGCCAACAGTCCTAGCAGTCGAGGTCATGCTATATTTGTGGTGACCCGAGGCACATTGCATATTACCCTCGCGCGTTGAGCAGTTCTCAGTACCAGGATTCTCGTTCCATGGTTTCGGCACCAGTTGCGCACCGCCTGCCCAGCGAGCCAGAGGTAAGGGTCAGGTAGCCAGAGGTAGGGGGCCAGATTGTTACAGGTGGAGGTCAGCCCGCTAGAGGTGAAGGCCTGCCTGTCAGAGGTCTTCCTATAGACATGGTTCAGGGTGGTGGGGCCCAGCCTCGATGTTTTGCATTCCCAGCCAGAGCTGAGGCGGAGTCCACCGATATTGTTATCACAGGTACTGTTTCATCTTGTAATAGAGATGCTTCAGTTCTATTTGATCTGGGGTCTACTTACTCCTATGTGTCATCTTATTTTTCTTCATATTTTGTTGTGCCCCATGATTCTTTGAGCGCCCCTGTCTATGTGTCCACGCTAGTGGGGGATGCTATTGTCGTAGATCGTGTATATTGTTGATACCCAATTTTTTCTTATATCAAAATGCATATATATCTTCAAAAACAATGCATGAGCATCAATTAATATTTTTCCATAATTTTATACATTTTAAAAGATATTTTAATTAATTTATCCCAGTATTTTTATTATATAAATAATTACTAATTGCATCACAAATGGTTTCATAATTATTTTATTGCTTAATTTTTATCATTTTATATTTATACCAAGCTTTAATTATTGCATGAATAGCCACATTTATATTTTAGGATTACAATTGCAATAACTTTGCAATAATAGTCCATGTATACATTATTACCTTATTTTCGCCAAAAATAGCTTTTAATATTTTATAATATCAAGAAATTATTTTAAAATCACTTTTATGCATGAAGATATTTTATTTATAATTTTTTAATTATTTTTACAAATATTTTTATAATTAATTGGGTATTTAACAAATAGCCCCTTTGAATTCATTTTAATTTGGGACCTAACCTAATTATACCAACCCAATTACTTAATATCCTACACCAAAACCTAACAAGCCCAATTCCCCATCTAACCCGACCCAGAAGACTTCTCTAATCATGGTCGTTGATCTTTGAGATCAACGTTCCACGTTACCCCTTTCCTTTTTTAATCTAACCTAACCCTAACCCCTCCTCATTTCTTTTGTTCCGCCGCCCCTGTTTCCCTTCCCTTTCCCCTTCTCTCTCAAACGCTTCTCTGTAACCCTAGCCCGTCGTCACTTGAACCACCCGTTCATAAGGTTTCTCGGTAATTTTCGGCCCCTACCAGCCTCTCATCTCTTCTGGTTGTTCGATTATGTTGATTTATGGAAAAATCACGAAGAGATTCAACCCAGATTTTGTTCAAAACCTTTTCATGAGCCTATCTGGCCATCTCCGTTTGTGAGTAGTACTTTCTTCGTGTTTATGGCTCGAATCTATGGTTCCGAACAATATTTCCTTTCATCTCTGTCATCTTTTCTAAAACCTAATCTCTTTCTACTGGGGTTTGTTCAGATCCTTGTAGATTTGAGACGATTTTAAGTGTTCTTTGGTATTTCTCTTTAAGAAAACCTTCTGTTTTTACTTGTTACTCTTTGAACCAGTGTTTTATGAAACTAGTGTTTCGTATTAAGTTTTCTTCAAAAGGGTCTTTATGCTTCTAAGTTTTTGAATCTGTTTATCTTTACTAGTTCGACTTATTTTGTGTATATGGTTTAAACCCTAGGTTTTTCTGCCTATTTCGTTATTTACTTCAATATCTGCTCGTTATTGTTTATCTCTGTCAATCAGTATATATTGACTGACTTTATTTAGTGTTCGAATTATATTTTCCTGTTAAAATTGGTGCTTCTCTGTGATTTTACCTATTTTCCTTATTTGTGACTTTAATTAGTACGACTTGCTCTAATTAGACGACTAGTCTGATTTAGGGATTTAATTGACTCATATGTGGTCAGTAATTGACTCACTTACCTTATTTGAATCCCAATTTGAGTCGTTAAGGGGTTCTCCCCAATTTAAGGAGTCTTTTCCGGATTCTTTTGTGTGAACTGATTGAGTTAATTCCTCAATTAACTTATTGATTACCTTGTTTTATGAACTCTGATTTTATTCTTGCCTTATTTGTTTACCTTGCTAAGTGCTATATAAAATTCATTATGGTTTTCTTTTAAAACATGAACACATTCAGAAAGAAACACACATACACACACACAAAAACTCTGTCTCTTATTCAAACATTTTTGTTACTTGTGTTTGCTACACTGTCTAGCCGGCTAAAAATCAAGGCTAGACTATTGGGTTATGCATCCTTTTACCTTCATGTTTGCTATTTTAACTGGTACATCTCCCCTGCTATTATCATTCATTATGCTATGAAGTTTAAACCTATGTGCTTTCCTGTCTGTTTCTTAACTTCTGTGTATTCAAACCTATGTCTTTCATGTGTATTGATTTCAATTAACATGACTACTTGTGTCTATCCTATTTAGTTGATTCTAATTAGCAATAACTACTTATGTGTAGTTAAATTTCTGTCTTTCCTGTTTGTTGATCAGCATAACTACTTCTGTGTAGTTGAATTACTGTCTTTCTTGTTTATTGATCCTAATCAGCATGTTTATCTCTGTCATTAGGTCTTATTTAGTATGTTATGTAATTTGTCTGTCAACTTGACTTTACCTGCTTTAGGTCTCTTTGTTAATGTCACGACCCCAAATCTCAGCCAGTCGTGATGGCACCTATCGTGGAACTAGGCCAGCCAAAACTACACTCAAATCGTAATAAGCTTCCATTTGCATCTTTACTAAATCGATACCCATAAAGGTTTCTTTTAAACATTTTTAAAATATTTAAAGTTATACTGAACATTAAATACAACCCCCGAGATCCCGGAGTCACTGGTCATGAGCATCTACATAAAATATACAATTCAAAAGAAAATAAATTCTATAATAGTAAGCAGGAGAGAGCAGGACTACAGACGCGTGTAGCTACCTCGCAAAATCTCCGAGAAGATCTCTGGAATTGTTGGAAAACATATTCTTCGCAGGATTTTTCTGAAGTTGGTTCTAAGGCATTATGATTTCATATATCTATGTATGTACTGTTGGAAAGAAATGATGTGCGTATTGTGAACACAAGAAGATCTCAAGACAAATTCATGAAATTAAACCAAAAATGATTGAAGAACACTTACCACAAGAATCCCACTGAAAATCTCGTACAAAATATCCTTCCCCCGAGCTCTCAAATGGAAAAGTGAGTTATCGCCAAGAACCCCTGAAATTAGAACTTAAATTGTCTGCCCAGAATCTTACACTGTCCAATCGCGGAAAAAGGCATGCGATCGCGAAGAGCAAAATGCTGCCCAACCAAACTAACCCTATGCGATCGCATAAAAACCTATGCGATCGCGGAAGACAACTCCTCAAAGCAATGGGATCGCGACCAGGTCTATGCGATCGCATAGAGCAACTCCATCACCTCAATGCCACACGCGCCCACACAGTGCGATCGCAAAAAGCTTCACGCGACCGCACTAATCTGCCTCCTCCTACTACGCGATCGCGGACCATACATTGCGATCGCATAACACAATTTTTGCTACCTCACCAACCAAGCCTATGTATCGCAGCCTCACCATTGCAATCGCATACAAGGAAACCAGATCAAGAAAACACAGCAGCAATAACATTCCTTTTAAGGCCAAACACACTCCGTTAACCACCCGAAACACACTCGAGGCCCCCGGGACCTCAACCAAAGCTACCTACACACCCCATAACATCGTTCAAACTTAGTCGTGCCTTCGAAACACTAAAACAACACGAAAAATACCAAAATTACATCCAATTCAAGCCTATGAACTTTGAAACTTCTAAATTTCGCCAATGATGCCGAAACCAACCAAAACACATCCGATTGACCTAAAAATTTGCACACATATCCAAAATGACATTATGAACCTGTTCCATCTTCCGGAATTCTATTCCGACCCCGATAGCTTATTTTCCGTTGCCGATCCGACCAAAAACTAACTTTTGCCAATTCAAGCCTAATTCTACTTCGGACATCAAAACTTTATTACGAACACACTCCTAAGTCCCAAATCACCTAACGAAGCTATCCGAGCCATAAAATCCACATTCCGAGGTCATTTATCAATAAGTCAACTTTCGGTTGACTTTCCCACTATTGAACCAAGTTAAGAGACTAAGTGTCTCATTTCTCTCCAAAAATTGCTTCGAACCCGAGCCAACCAATCTAACATAACATAATGAAGCTGAACCACATATAATGAAGCATAAATGGGGGAAACATGGCTAAACTCTCGGAACGACTGGCCGGATCGTTAAATCCTCCCCTACTTAAACATATGTTCGTCCTCGAACGTGCCAAGAGTTGTTCTCCAACACCATCAAACTGCCACGTAGCCTACCATGCACATACCCGGGGGCGATCCCACGTCACCCTATCCCATATAGGTCCAATAGCACAACACCGTTGAAATTTAGAAATCCAATCCTGACCCATATACCTTAGAACCAAATTCCCACTTCTGAAATAATATACAAGATCAAAATTCCATAACTATAAATTGAACAAGTCTGAACATGCTGAATCAAGCCATATACGCACCCTAGATGAAATCACATAATACACCGCATGACTCAAACACCTAGAGCGATAACTCCTAACCACAATAGCTGCTCAGAACAACCCAATGCCGGTACATAACCTCTTATCAAGAAATGCCTCGCTCCAACACTTTCACATACTGCTGATGAGGAAAGATACACGTAGAAACTAACAATCATTTGCCCGATCAGTCAGATATGAAGCACCCCCTTCCCAAACAGGAAGTATAGCAGATTTCTAAGCCGACTCTCGATATTTATTTATCCTTCCAACTATGCTGTAAACAATTCTGACAATATTCATTCTAGGTCCAATGACCTCCTCTCATATAACACGACTACTCTGATGACATGACACATTGATACAATTCGGAGCAATAACATGTGCAACTCGTGCACCCAATAGCAACATACCAACGTAATCAACTTATATGAAAGATTCACACGAGAGGACTATCCTGCCATTAACAATTACTATCGCAACATCACGCTAAAATCCTGGCACACACCGTAAAAATCAAAACACACGAATTCCAATACCAAAGGTCATACCCCTACATCACTCCGCTACACTGCGCGACCTTATCCAAACACTGGTCTACTTGAAATATTTCAAGGCACCTTTCCCAAAATCAATAACCATTCAAAATTAGACATCAAGTACTCAAAGTGCATTGCCATAACCACGGGAAAACCGGACAACACCATGCCACACGAATCAGAAGGTATATAACCAATACGTCTCAATCTCGCAACACTCAATTACTTACCTTACTCAAATCTAGCTATAAAGCCCAATTATAACTGCACCATATGTGCATATAACCAATAATCACCACTCCTCGCAACATCGAAGGGTAACTCATAGATCACTCCAGAACATGAATAAACTCAATCACAATCAAATGGTACATTCCTTTATAAAAGAAATTCGGAGCCAACAGTTCCGACCCAGTGCAGAACACACACCCATATTAGCATACTAATAACCATAAATTAACTCTTATCACCCACAACAGATAAATAACTTACCAAAAACTACACAATAACCGAATCATGGTACATACTAACATCCGACTAGCTCTGCTCGCATCTTCACAGTTCACTACCACAATCATTCCACGAGGGATACCCCTATAATTCTTCCGTGTCACCAAGCAACCTTGAATATCAACAGTCAATCCAACAAGAAAGCGTCGCAATACAAATGAAGCACCATAATCCCCACACATTACCCTTTCTGAAATGTATACCCTAATCAGCCACCCAATAGTGATATCATCTACCAAGTCATCTGAAACTGAAATTTGTTTTGACCTTCCTTCCAGAATTGAACCGTGACCTCACATATGCAAATCTCAACTCTACCCACATACGCCATGCCATCCCAGGGCAATTATGGGAACTTCATGATCCCTTCCGAGCCACAAGCAACTACGTACCCATCTATCCAAGAACTTCCATTTGATCCCATTTAGAAGAAAAATCACTACACATCACCCACACCTCACGCCAGAACAAAATATGCATCCTTAATCGTGGTAGAAACCATCAGGAACTATCCGAACTCCCATTTGTGCAATAGCAAACTATCAGGACTGAATCCTTCTAACTTAACCAAGCTACGCAGGCCACCAAAAATCCAAGAGAATTGCTAAGAAACACCTGTAAAAACTCATCACCTCATGAACGCCCAAAGAACTAATCGTATCCCTTACCATGCCGATCCGACCTACTACCAAGTTGTCCTATTTATCCAAGTTTCTACTGACTTACCTTCAAATTGATACTTCTCCTTGCCATAATACCGAAATTCTCAACCCAGACTCACCACACGAGTCCCAAACATAAAACTGTACCGTATAAAGCTCGTAAGCCGCTAAATACTCTCTGAAATATCCCCTAAAGCACCACATCCAAAATTCTTACACTGAAGATACCTCATGTGAATCTAAAGCCATTACCTTCACTTTCCTGATACTGATATGTAGAGTCCATGATGATGTAGAAATGCCCTAAGTGTTGTTACCCTCCAACGTAAATCTCAATTACACTGACCAATTAGACAGAATCGACCTGACCCATTTGTACACTAACATACTAGGGAAGTAATCCATTCTCTTGAAGCCACAAGCAAATTCATACACTGCACACACTACACCTTTTACAATTACAACTCAATTATTCAATAGAATCCATTTACCCATAGAGTACATTACAACCTATATCGAAGAAATTTCCATTACTTGTGTCATACCCAGACCCCACATCTGCAGGTCATAACTGGTTCACCAATATACCTCGAACCGAAACCAATACAACACATAATCGTGTAATCAACTTATCATTAACAGACTCCCCCACTTGGCTCAAAGCCAACGATTAAGACCACCAATAACTCACAACGCCCATAATAACACAACCCATCTAATAGCTAAAGTCATCTGCGAATCTCGCATTCACCATTGTAATAGTCATGCCAACTTCCACAAGCGATCTAAACTCAAATTACAATATAATCATTTGCTGGTAGAAGAGAACTTACTACAAAACAACATAAGGATTACACACCCCAGGACAACCCGCATGAGATACCCCTGCCCGCTTAGCCTCAAACTGATATCTCTCTTTATACACTTCTGAAGACCATAACTATCACGCAATCACTACACCCTTCTGCACTAAACACCAACAATACCTACCCTCGAGGCATCACCATACGCGGTAAGAACCTGAAGCTAATGGCAGAACTAACACTAGAGCGGTGGTCAAAGAAATATCGAGCTTCTGCAAGCTCTACCCACACATGTCTAACCACATGGATACCCTCACTTGACACCACGTGTCCCAAGAATGCTACTGACCGAGCCAAAATTCACACTCGGAGAACTTTTCATAAAGCCTTTCCTCCCTGAATCCTTATAATCCCATCCTCAAATACTGAGTATGCTACTCGTGGCTACGCGAATATGCCAGGATGCCATCAATGAATACAATAACAAGGAGTGCTAATACAGCTGCAATACACCGTTAATCAAATACATGAACGCTACTGGTGCGATGATCAGCTTAAAAGACATCACCAGGAACTCATAACCCAACAGAAAGATCCGCTTCACTCCACAACTAAACAACATGAGAGGTCTTCCAAAACACTCACAACTCGAAGCCATATACCAAAATGAGACAGAAATCAAATACTCAATAGTTCTTGCCACATTTCTAGCCAACCCTTTTTTCACAATTAACAATCTGAACACAGGTAACCATCAAATCACACTCACCACGTAGCTATCTAGTCACCAATTCTCATCAATAAGAACACAAACGGACATATAAGTCCCAAAATACACGGCACACCCAATCAAAATCTTAGCATTAAAGCCACAGAACGAATTCGGCCTCAAGTCCTCCAGGATGGCCCATTACCACCATGCCAAAATCACATCTCATCCATGGAAGTCACAAGCCATCAATGCACAGCTGATACCAAGCGCTCTCGGGCGCGTTCGAATACATGGAAGGAATTCAATAGTTACGCTCTTGGCTGAATAAAATGGATTCGCATGACAAGAATTCAAGAATGTGAGATTTTTCCTAAGGGTTCTGTAGCCTCTCGAAGAAAAGTACATACGTCTTTGTACCGATCCGTAAGACTCTACTAAACCTGCTCATGACCGGTGAGTCCTATGTAACCTAGCGCTCAGATACCAACCTGTCACGACCCCAAATCTAAGCCAGTCGTGATGGCGCCTATCGTGGAACTAGGCTAGCCAAAACTACACTCAAATTATAATAAGCTTACATTTGCATCTTTACTAAACCGATACCCATAAAAGTTTCTTTTAAAAAATTTTAAAATAGTTAAAGCTATATCGAATATTAAATACAACCCCCGAGATCCCGAAGTCACTGGGTCATGAGAATCTACATAAAATATAAAACTAAAAAGAAACTAAATTCTATAATAGCAAGCAGGAGAGAGCAGGACTGCGGACGCGTGCAGATTCCTCTCAAAATCTCCGAGAAGATCTTTGGAACAGATACACAGCTCACTCTGCCGTAACACCTGGATCTGCACACAAGGTGTAGTGAGTAAAGTGAGAACGCCAACTTAGTAGTAATGAAAATAAATCAAGTCTAAGCGGCAAGAAACACATAACAATCAATATCATCAGCTCATAATATGCACAACCTTTCTTTCCAACAGTATATACATACATATATGAAATCATCATGCCTTAAAACCAACTTCAAAAAAATTCTTTGAAAAATATGCTTTCCAACAATTTCAGAAATAAAAATAACTAAAGCATTTAGTGTAAAAATGAAATAAAGCATAAGTAGCCCCTCGAGCGAAAACATGAATCATAAATCGCCCAGCGGGCAGAACATCACTCAGCACCTCACAGCCACTCAGTATCAGCCCCTCGGCCAACCTCATTGTCACTCATGCCTCCCAATCACTCATCACTCGCCACTCGGCACTCGGCACTCGGCACTCGGCACTCGGCACTCGGTACTCAACACTCAGCACTCATCACTCAGTAGGTACCTACGCTCACTGGGGGTGTGTATAGACTCCGGAGGGGCTCCTTCAGCCCAAGCGCTAATATCAAACCACTTCGTGGCGTATCATATCCTCACAATCAAGCCCTCGGCCTCAATCAGTCAGAACCTCTCAAAAGCCCCTCGGGCGTATCAGTAAAACGGGGTACTCGACCCAAAACGTCATTTTATATCTCAAAATAGTGTAAATAAGGCTAAGTTTCAAAAACAGTTAAGCACAACATGACTGAGTGCAATTCATAAACCAACAGTGAGAAAATAGCAGTAAAAATACCCCAAGGGGTCTAAACAAGTTGGCACGAGGCCCCAAACATGGCTTACAACCCAAATATAGTAATAGTCTTTAGAACACAATTTAACATGTGACTTAGAGTAAAATACGCAACTCAATAGTTGCTGCGGAGAGGACCAAGTCCAATCCAAAAATCAGTACGTGCCACATACTCGTCATCCGACATGTGCATTCTAAAAATAGTGAGAAATATGAAGTCCGGGTTTTCATACCCTCAGGATAAGATTTATTACCATTACTTACCTCTATCGGGCCACAATACTAATTTGTGATGCTCTTGCCCCTCAAATTGGCTCCCAAGTGCTCCAAATATAACCAAAACCAGATTAACATTATAAACATACGTTAAAGGAACAAAACCCAATCAAAAACTATCAATTTAGGCATAATTCTCAAAATTCGGCCAAACCCGGGCCCACGTCTCGGAATCCGATAAAAATTACAGCACAAGAACCCTTATCCTCCCACGAGTCCGTACATACCAAGAACATCAAAATTGAACCACATTTGCCCACTCAAATTACCAAATCTTTTCTCCCATTTTTCCCAAATTCTCTACTTAATTCCTCAAATTGCATGGTGAAAATAAAGACAAATTCATGAAATTAAACCAAAAATTATTGAAGAAGACTTACCACAAGAATCCCACTGAAAATCTCGTCCAAAATCTCCTTCCCCCGAGCTCTCAAGTGGCAAAATGAGTTATGGCCAAGAACCCCTGAAATTAGAACTTAAACTGTCTGCCCAGACTTTTACACTGTGCGATCGCGGGAAAAGGCACGCGATCGCGAAGAACAAAATGCTGCCCAACCAAACTAACCATATGTGATCGCAGAGACACCTATGCGGTCGCGGAAGACAACTCCTAAAAGCAATGCAATCACGACCAGCTCTATGTGATCGCATAGAGTAACTCCATCACCTCATTGCCACACGCGCCCACACAGTGCGATCGCAACAAGGCTCACGAGACCGCACTATTCTTCCTCCTCCCACTACGCCACCGTGGACCATACATTGCGATCACATAACACAAATTTATTCTGCCTCACCAACCAACCCTATGCGATCGCAGCCTCACCCTTGCGATCGCATACAAGGAAACCAGATCAAGAAAACACAGCAGCAACATCAGTCCCGTTAAGTCCAAACACACTCCTTTAACCACCCGAAACACACCCGAGGCCTAGGGGTCTCAACCAAACCTACCAACACACCCCATAACATCGTTCAAACTTAGTCGAGCCTTCAAAACACAAAAAACAACACGAAAACAAGAAAATTACATCCAATTCAAGCCTATGAACTTTGAAACTTCAAAATTTCGCCAATGATGCCGAAACCAACCAAAACACATCCGATTGACCTGAAAATTTGCAAACATATCCAAAATGACATTACGAACCTGTTCCAACTTCCGGAATTCCATTTTGACCTCGATAGCCTATTTTCCACTGCCGATCGGAAATCGCCAAAAACTAAGTTTCGCCAATTCAAGCCTAATTCTACTCCGGACATCAAAACCTCATTCCGAACACACTCCTAAGTCCCAAATCACCTAACGAAGCTATCCGAGCCATAAATCCACATTCCAATGTCGTTTACCAATAAGTAAACTTCTGGTTGACTTTTCCACTATTGAACCAAGTTAAGAGACTAAGTGTCTCATTTCTCTCCAAAAATTGCTCCGAACCCGAGCCAACCAATCTAACATAACATAATAATGATGAACCACTTATAATGAATCAGAAACAGGGAAATGGGGCTAAACTCTTGGAACGACCGACCGGGTCGTTACAGTTAACCAATTTGCCTCAACTGTCATGAAATTGTCTTGCCCAACATCTCAATATGACTCCAGCATGTTCTTATCTGATCCAGAATACTAATCCACTTGTTTCTCAACTAGCAAACTTTCACTCTTGCCCTGTTTCATGTATTCCTGATTAAGGAATTCTATGTTCCCAACCCCTGCTACCCTTCTCTGTGTGGTTGTCTGTTCATTATTCTGATCCCAGTATGCTATATGATCACTAAGTGATAAAATAAGCCAAATCTAGGAAATATGAAACTCTTCTTGAAATAATCGTAATCATGTTTTTGATTGCTGAAAATCTTTGTTTGAACTCTCAGTGTTGCAATGAATATGTTTACTCCTATTTTTACTTCTGAACTGTGTTCCTAAATCTATTCATATATACTATTTTCAACTCCTACTCTTAGAATACCTAGGGTCCTGCCCCTCCAGTGTGAGCACTTCCTAGGAGTCCATGAGACTCCTCTGAACTCTGACACACTGGGGCTGGCTTTTCCACACTTGTTCCCAAAACTGTTTCTTAGAAAGGGTTTCTGGTGTGAGCATCGCCCCGGGTCCCTGAAGCCCTTGGGAAATTTGACGCACCAGAAGACCATTTGGTATACTATGAGATATGGCATACTTAATACTTGGTTGAAGGCCTGGATTCAAGGTTTACTGTTGGGCCTACTCAGGCTCTCTATAGCAAAGTAATTTCATTTTATAATTCATTTATATCTGGTCTGTAATAATTCTTGTATAAATAGATTTTTGGGGTTATTAGTAAAACTGGGAGGGACTTTTATATATTTAACTTTGTGGGGGTCGGGTAGATATCATGCCCATAGGATTGTTATAATTATTTATATGCATTAGAAACCATGTCTATAGGACTTGCCTCATTCTTTGACATCCTGCATTTCACATTTGCATTAGAAATCCTGCTTCTAGGTTATTCACCAATTCTACAATCATGTTCTTAAGCCATTATGTGTGCATTTGAAATCATGTCCCTGGGAATTCCCTTTTTGAATTTTCTTGAAAACTGGCTAACAACCCTATTCGACTAGATATCATGCATATATGAAGAGCATATAAAATCAATTTCATCAGTCAACCGTCGTTCCTATAAGGAATAGCTACAAAAACAGTCTGACACTTAGATATCATGTTTGTAGAGATAAAAAAATGTAAAACCAATTTATATGTCCCGAAGTATTGCTTGTGGTAATTTTCAGTGCATAGACAACATGCCTATAGAGTCTAAACAAATAATATTTGCCTGTTATAAATCAGTCGCTAGTTTATTATTATGATCTGATTAAGGCTTATATACTATGTATGTAGGATCCTGCCCCATTATCACCTAGGCAGACCTGTAGGTTGATTAATGTTCTGAAGTTTAAAACTGTGTTTGTTTGACTACTTACAAACTGCCCAGATTCATAAGTCATAAAATCAGTAGGCAAACTGATTAGGTAGTCACTGCCTCATCTTAATAAAATGTTGCATATTCTGCTTCGTACTCATCTAGATATCCTGCTATAGCAATTTAAATCTTTTAAAACTATTGTTCGAGGCGTGCAATTATTTGTTTACTTGTGGAGGTAAATCTGATCCCCTTTAATGGTTCCTTATGTGATAGTCCAATTTGCTTTTGTTCGACGCCTAGTTTTCTCCTTTTAAGCACTATAGGTGAGTCTAGAACTGCCTTAATAGAGGTCCTAAGCACCTCCAGGGCCATAGGCGAGGGACGAGTAATGCACGCATAGGATACGCACTCAATACTACTAGAACACTTAGATAATAATTAAGGGGAGGGAAATTGGGTAGTAAAAGATATGATGACATGTGCGCTAATGCTACGCGTAACACCTCTATTTGAGGAAAGTTTACCTAGTATTGTACAGAAGTGATCCTATAGGCTAATAAACATAGGACCCTTTATTCCCTTTTTTTTAATAATATTTATTTGTTCAAGTTGCTTTATGACTAATTCACTTAAATTGAGTTTAGACGGGACCCACCGATGTGGACCTCGAGGGGTGCCTAACACCTTCCCCTCAAGGTAATTTCGAGCCCTTACCCAATCTCCAATAGTGTAAACTGGTTTATGAGTTATTTGCTTTAGGTGTCCACCTTAATCCGTTAGGTGGAAAATATTCAAATTCCATACCCCATCACAAAAGGAAATGAGTTGTCCCATAATGTCGAAACCCCGATTTCGCGAGGAAACGGGGGGCGCGACAGCATAGAGACTCTGCTGGGGACTATCTCTTAGGCTCTTACCATAACAAACTTGCTTTTGTGAATTAGTCTTTAAACATGCTTTATTCTACTAATACGTGCGCCCTTCCCACTTATGTGAATTTAATTGCCTATTTTCAAGCATTTATGATTTCTTTTTGCTATGGAAACTAACTTGTCTCTTTGTTTTCTTTCTTAAATGCCTTTTCAATTATTAAATACCGCATTTATCATTTTCAACGTTCAAATACGTGACAACATGTTATTTATTGTTGCATAAATCATGCTCAACATCATATTCCACTTGTGTGTAATCAATCCTATAGCAACGCTTGATGAGTGTTTGTGCCCTTCCTATATATCACCCTTTAAATTTGGAAAGGATTATTTGCGGTAAAACTAGTCGATCAGTGGTGCAGTCGAAGGTTCCGTGCCATTTCCCCTCAAGTTGTCCGCTTGAGGGTACCGGTCTAGACCTCTATAGAAACCTTACTTTGGTTAATTGTACATGCATCATGGTCAAACCTACCCGGTTAGTATGTTGTCCACATAATAACCCTTTATGACGAACCTTATCCAAAAGTCCACCGGGTTTCCATAATCACAACGGACGCGACCACATTTTATGAATTAATTTTTGAGAACTAAATGACAATATGCTAATCATGGATGTAAAAGTAGTCGATCTGGAGGGGGAAAAGGGTCTAACCTTATTTATTTTGCATAAATGAGGCATGAAATCCCCAGGTTCGGCATGGTCCAAAGAATACCACCATTGTTGCTAGATTGGTGGGAGGACCTTTCGCCAAGCGACAAAGACCATGTGAAAAGGGTCCTCGGAAACATACCCTCTTTACTGGATATCCAACCAAACAATATGTTGATCGAAACATCCAGTATGTTCTAGGACGGAGAAATGTATGTCTTCCATTTTGGCAGCATAGAAATGACTCCTCTCTTAGAGGAGATAGGGGGATTCCCTGGACTACCTTAGGACAATCCGGGTTTATTGGTGCCGGAAAATTGTGCTACAAGGGGGTTCCTAAAAATGATGGGTTTGAAAAAGAATGATGATTTGGATTGCCTAAAGGAGTCCTACATACCCTTTGACTACCTCTATGAACGATATGGTCATTGAAAATCCTATTGTATCTTCCATGATGAATTCTCTATCACTTCCTTAGGTCATATTCACTGCAGGGTCTTTGTGTTCGTTGTTTGCTTCCTGGGTATGATAATATTTCCGAGTAAAGGAGACAGGATTCACACTAGACTGGCTATGGTAGCCAGAAATTTAATGGAGGGGATTGAGGGGAAAACATACACTATTGTCCCCATGATCATAGCTAACATCTATCGGGATTTGGACCGCTACCAGAAGGGGCTTAAACATTTCGAAGGTTGCAATTTGCTACTACAACTTTGGTTATTGGAGCATCTCCAAAAGGGTCAATATCGTCAAGGTTTCCATGAAGGGCGTGGAATGATCATATAGCCTTCTATCACCCTAAGAGAATGGCTTACATCCCAAACAGGTTTGCTCAACCGGAAAATGATACAGAATGGGCGCAGTTTTTTTACAATTTGATTGAGGACTAGGTTCAATGGATGTTCGAATGGTTCCCTACCAGTGAGTTCATCATCAAATCTAGGGACGCTCCGCACTTGGTGTTGATCGGGTTAATGGGCATATACCCTTATGTTCCCATCAGGGTTATGAGACAGGCAGGCATGAAGCAAGTCATACCACGAGTTTCTAAAATGAGTCATTACAGGGAAAATTTTCAGGATGATGACATCCCGTACAAATGTGAAGCTCAGCATATGTGGCATCTAAAGGTTATTGTGGAAAGGGACACCATTGAGCCAGACAGGTACTACACAGGGCATGTACGCTTTTACCTATAATGGTTGGAAGACAGCATTGTTGGGGTAGTTAAGCCAGGAATCGGTCGAGGAAACAGGGTCATAGACGAAGTTGCTGAAGCCCAAGTGAGATACAATAAAATGCACAAAAGGGTTCATGAGTCTGAGGCCGAGCATATGGAGCAACACAAGACTGATATGGAACTGATCAATGAATGGAGGGAAAGGGCTATCAAATCTAATGAGAGGATGGAGTATTTGGAGAAGGGTTTGATGGAACTGGAGGGGAAGATGAGGAAAAGAGTCGCCAACTGCCAGAATGTTGAGGGAAGCGAAGGAGGACATCTAGCGAGAATACACATGTTGTTGGGTATGCACAACCTGGGGAACATGATCGACAGAGCCAAGAAGATCAAGCCTGGGGAAGGTCCTTCTGGGACCAAGTAGATTAGGTTTACCTGCTTTTTCAAATGTAATAAGGCCAAGTGCCATTAGTGACTTAACTTATTTATTGTCATTTTAGATTCATCTGCTTTTACATTAACTAAATGAGGAAATTATTAGCACGCAAATTCTCCAAATCAACTTGTCGCTAGGGCTACCTCGGGCACAATGAGGCTCCCAAATTAGGAAGCACATTCACATTCCCGCACTATGTGTTTAGACATTGCAAATATTCTTCTTGGAACCCTTACTGACTTGGTTACTTTTGTTTTCTTTTCTTTATTTCCTTTTTAATTATCCCCATTCCCCAAGATTGGTTCACGCATACTGGCATCATCAGCTTATCATACCAGATCCAGGGGCCCTCCGCCTTCTCCTCCTCCTAGTCCCCCAAAAGGCAAAGGAAAAGAAAAAATGGATGATTTGAACAGCAACACTGCACATTTTTAGAATGTGGAAACTTCCGATGGTTGAGGCAGTCAGGCCCCAAATGATTTAGTTTTATGGCTTGAGCAAAAGATACTTGCACTACAGGGCAAATTTGAGCAGGTCCGTAACTAGCCAAATCTCTCCCTCACATTGAATATCCCCGACACCCAGAACCCTGCATCACCTCAGAACACACCTAACAAACACCCACAGAATCCTCCCGCACCTCACCAGTATACAACCCCTCCTCACAATCAGCATCTCCTCACTCAATACCCACAAAACACCTACCATACTCCCCAATATACCCCACAAATTATTCCTGAACCTCAAAACTCCACCTATGATCATCATTATGCCCAAAGTCCTGGACCTTACCAGAACAACCCTATATACATAGAAACCCTACCTTACTACACTCAACGAATCTCCTATACACTAGAATCCGCTGAGAAGGACCTGTTCATGAAGAACATGGCTAAAAATCTCAAGAAGCTGACAAGTCGGGTTTAGGGTGTTGAAGGGGGTAAAGGAATAGAAGGTCTGAACTGTGAGGATTTATGCTTACAACCGGATGTGGAACTGTCGGAAGTTTACAAACCTCCCATGTTCGAAATGTTTGACGGGACGGGTGATCCCAAGGTTCATCTGAGGACCTATTGTGACAAGCTCGTGGGGGTCGGAAAAGATGAAAGGATTCGAATGAAGCTCTTCATGAGAAGTCTTACCGGAGATGCCCTGTCCTGTTACATAAGCCAGAATCCTACGAAGTGGGCCAATTGGGTGAGTATGGCATCTGATTTCATGGATAGGTTCAGGTTCAACACAGAGAATGCACCAGATGTTTTCTATATCGAGAACCTAAAGAAGAAGTCAACTGATACTTTTCGCGAATATTCTACTCGATAGAGGTCGAAAGAAGCCAAGGTTAGACCATCATTAGATGAGGAACAAATGAACAAGTTCTTTGTTAAGGCCAGGATCCACAGTATTACGAAGGCTAATGGTCATTTAAGAACCATAAGTTCTCCAATATCATCAAACTCGGAGAAAGAATTGAAGAAGGTATTAAAAACGGGATGGTGAAAATTTTCAAGGCACTGCAGGCCACGGATAAAGCATTGAAACAGGTGGTATATCAAAGAAGAAAGATGTGGGAACAATTATGGTTGCCCAGGGACCCAAAACCCCATTTGTATACCAGACCCCTCCACTCACATACCAAACACATCCACCCACATACCAACCATCACCTCCCAGATATTCCCAACCTGCTACCGCCTACCATACATATAACACCCAACCATCCTATTATCAGTCATCTCCAACTCGCCAAATTACCAAAACCCAGGCCTAATTTTGACCGCAAACCACCCAGACAGTACACCGCCATTGCAGAATCCATCGACTAGTTATACGAAAGGTTGAAAGCCGCTGGATATGTCACCCCTATTCTCGTTGTGGCCATGAAAAATTCGTCTCAATGGGTCAATCCAAACAAGACCTGTGCATATCATTCCGGCATGAAGGGACATACTATTGACGAGTGCCGCACCTTAAAAGACAAGATCCAAACACTGATTGACAATAAGGTCATACAGGCAAAGGAAACTTCACCCAATGTCCGCAACACCCAGATCATAGGGGTAGAGGGGTCAATGTGATAGAAACTGATGAAGAGTGGTATCTTGAGGTATTAATCGGGCTTATTCGTGGAGGTGATGATCCTAAGAAACATGCAGTCACACTCAACCCCATTGTGGTGCAGACACAACTGCTAGATGAAGTTGAGGTAGCTGCATGAGTTCCTTTAGAAGTAGAAGTAACGTCACCCACAGTAATACTCACTCCATTTGAAGTGGTGGTGGCCATACCTTGAATTGTAACGGTGGGATTCACAACACCTTTCAGTTCCAATATTCTACCCTGGGATTATGCGACTGAGGATAGAAGAAAGGGAAAGTCAAAGATAGAAGAATCCGGCACTGCACAAGAAATGTCCAGAACAGGAAGGGTTTATACACCTGAACACTTAGGAGAAACTAGTAGGAAAGCTTCTAACAAACTGCCTGTCATTGAGATAGGTCCAGATGACCTCTGGAGGAAGGTACATGCAAGGTAGTACTCTATCATTGATCATCTTAACAAGACTCCCGCTCAGATATCTATCATGTCGATGCTGCAACATTCTGAGGCACACGTGAATGCTCTAATGAAGGTATTGAGTGAAGCATATGTGCCCAACAACATCACTGGTGGAGAAATGGCCAATATGGTGGGGAAGGTTCTAGAGAGCCATAAAATCACCTTTCACGAGAACGAGCTGCCACCTGAAGGGTTGAATCACAACAGGGCACTACGCATCACAGTGCAATGCAAAGATAAGTTTATCGCCAGAGTTTTGATTGACGGAGGATCCAGCATCAATATTTCCCATTGACAACATTGAAGAGGTTGGGCAAAGGCCTATGTGAGATATAAAAGGGAACTATGAATCTGAAAGCGTTCAACGGGTCTCAGAGAGCTACCATTGGAGAAACTAATCTCTACTTGCAGATAGGCCCAACATAGTTTGATGTTGAGTTTCATGTACTGGATATATCCGCCTCTTACAATCTGCTATTGGGACGACTATAGATACACGCCGTTGGGGTTGTATCATCTACTTTACATCAGGCCATGAAGTTCGAATGGAACCACCAGGAAGTAATTATCCATGGAGATGGAAGACACCCCATTTACACTAATTAGACTATCCCGGTGATTGAAAACATAAGAAGGTTAGGTGGAGAAACCTATCATCATGTCGACCAGGTCAACACAATTGAGAAAGATAAGTGGTGGAGTAGCAAGATAGCAAGCATACTATCATGGAGAGGGTATGAGCCCGGCAAGGGGCTTAGTAAGAATCTTCAGGGCATCTCCAAATCAATACAGCCAAAGCACCATGGTACCACTTTTGGGTTGGGATACCAATACACCTGGCAAAAATACCAAGATTGGTCACCACTGTGGCATGGTCCGTACTATACATTTGAGCAGCCTATGCCACACTTAAATCAGACCTTCCATCAAGCCGATATCATATGGGGATCAGAGGAGGAAGAAACATTGGCAGCATTAAGGAGCCTGTTCCTAGAAGATGATGACATGGACTGTTGCGTGATTGTTGAGGAGGAGGAGGAGGAGGGAAGCCCTATTATCCGAGTTATGGAGAGAGGAACATTCCTCAAGAACTAGACTGTCAGACCATCCAGAGCCCGACGAGTCCCGGGGTAGCAAGGCTGAACAACATTGTTTATTTTATTTTCTAAGGAAAAAAATGATTTCTCTTTCGGCGTTTTGTTTTAAATAATATTTCCAATGCTCCAAAAATGTTATTTAAATTATTGAAAACCGCTTTTATGCTTTCAATGAATTGATTCTTATTATTACCACTTTTCTCTCGTATCTTTATCCATACAGCATTATTATTTCCTATCTTGATGAACCGGCCATTGTGACATGTAATGAGGCAACGCGACAAAAGCACAATGATTCAGAAGAAGAAGATGGTGTAATACCTGAAGAGGTCGTTAGAGAAGTAGAGAATTTTGAGAACAACCCAAGTCCAACTTGGACGAAACTGAGATAGTTAACTTGGGAAATCCTGAAACCGTTAAAGAAACCCGTATAAGCATCCATTTTTCACCGTTAGAAAAAGAGGAGTACACTCGGTTCCTGAAGGAATATGAGGATATATTTGCATGGTCATATGATGATATGATAAGGTTGAGCACATCCATAGTGGCTCACAATTTACCTACAAATTCAATGTGTCCGCCAGTAAAGCAGAAACTCAGAAAATTCAAGCCAGACATGAGCCTGAAAATCAAGGAAGAAGTTACTATGCAGATCAAAGCCAAAGTCCTTAGGGTAGTTGAGTATCCAACTTGGCTAGCCAACATTGTGCTAGTTCCAAAGAAGGACGGGAAAGTTAGAGTCTGTGTTCACTATCGAGATCTAAACAGAGAAAGTCCCAAGGATGATTTCCGCTACCAAACATACACATTCTGATCGACAATTGTGCCAATTATGAACTCCAGTCTTTCGTGGATTGCTTCACCGGTTACCATCAGATCTGGATGGACGTGGAGGACGCTGATAAAAAGGATTTAATTACACCATGGGTTTTGTACTGTTACAAGATGATATCATTCGGCCTAAAAAATGCTGGGGCCACCTATATGAGGGCCATGAATACTATTTTTCATGACATGATACACAAAGAAATCAAGGTATATGTGGATGATGTCATCATTAAATCCAAGAAGGCCATAGAACACATAGCAGACTTGAGGAAATTCTTCGACAGACTACGGAAGTACAACCTAAAGCTAAGCCCTGCAAAGTGTGCATTCAGGGTTCCTATTGGAAAGCTATTGGGATTTATCTTCAGCCGCCGGGGAATAGAATTGGATCCATTGAAGGTCAAATCCATCCAAGAATTACCACCGCCAAAAAGCAAGAAAGATGTGATGAGTTTCCTGGGACACCTTAACTACATCAGTCGTTTCATAGCACAGTCCACAGTAATATGTGAGCCGATTTTCAAAATGTTGAAAAAGGACGTTGCAATTAGTTGGACCGAGTATTGTCAAAAGGCTTTTGACAAAAGCAAGGGTTACTTATCAACACTGCCAGTTTTGGTACCTCCAGAGCCAGGTAGACCACTGCTACTTTACCTTGCCGTATTAGATGGAGCTTTTGTCTATGTTTTGGGGCAGCACGACGAGACAGGAAGAAAATAACAGGCCATCTACTACATGAGTAAGAAGTTTACACCATATGAAGCACGGTATTCTCTGCTGGAACGAACTTGCTGTGCCTTGACATGGATAGCTCAGAAGCTGAGACATTACTTCTGTGCCTACACAACATATCTCATATCGAGAATGGATCCTTTGAAGTATATCTTTCAAAAGTATGCCCACTGGAAAGCTGGCTAAATTGCAAATCTTGTAGAGTGAATTCGACATTTTTTATGTAACTCAGAACGCAGTCAAGGAATAGGCACTAGCAGACCACCTTGCTGAAAACAGTGTGGGGGGAGAATACGAACCCCTGAAAACGTATTTTCCTGATGAAGAGGTATCATTCGTTGGAGAAGACATTGCTGAAGCCTACGATGGTTGGAGAACGTGCTTTGACGGAGCGGCAAACTTCAAAGGAGTCGGCATTGGAGTCGTTTTGATATCAGAAACTGGCCAATATTATCCGGTATCTGCGGAACTCAGATTCCCTTGCACCAACAACATGGAGGAATACGAAGCTTGCATATTAGGACTCAACATGGTTGTTGACATGAACATTCAGAAACTGCTAGTAATCGGCGATTAGGATCTGCTTGTGCACCAGTTACAAGGAGAATGAGTCACCAAGAATTCCAAGATATTTCCATACCTGCACCATGTGCAGGAATTGAAGAAAAGATTCACAAAGATAGAGTTTCGGCATGTTCCTGGAATTCAGAATGAGTTTGCCGATGCATTGGCCACTTTGTCATTAATGATACAACATCCAGACAAGAACTTCATTGATCTTATCCCAGTAAGGATCCATAATCAGCCGGCATATGGTGCTCATGTGGAAGAGGAAATGAATGGAAGGCATTTGTTCCACGACATCAAAAAGTATATGGAAAAAGGAGAATACCCGAAACATGCAAAACATACTCTGAAACGCACACTTCGGAGATTCGGAAATCACTTCTTCCACAGTGGAGGAACCCTATATAGAAGAACTCCTAATTTGGAACTGCTAAGGTGTGTCAACGCAAAAGAAGCTTCTAAATTTCTCGAGGAGATACATTTGGGACCTGTGGCCCACATATGAATGGATTTATCCTGGCCAGGAAGATATTAAGGGCCGGCTATTTTTTGATAACCATGGAGATAGGTTGCATCCGGTATGTTCAAAATTGTTACCAATGTCAAGTACATGCAGATATGATAAAAGTGCCACCAAACGAGCTTAATTCAACAAACTCATCTTGGCCCTTTGCCGCCTGGGGAATGGATGTCATTGGTCCAATCGAGCCCACCGCCTCAAATGGGCATCAATTTATTTTAGTGGCTATCGACTACTTCACTAAATGGGTTGAAGCTGCATCTTACAAAGTTGTGACCAAGAAGGTCATTGCAGATTTTGTTCGCGATCGAATTTTCTGTCGATTTGGGATTCCAGAGTCCATCATCACTGACCAAAGCCATGTGCGAGACTTTCAAAATAGAGCACAAGAATTCCACAGCATATACGCTCCAAATGAACGGAGTCGTGGAAGCTGCCAACAAAAACATCATGAAGATACTAAGGAAAATGGTAGAGAATCACAAACAATGGCACGAGAAAGTATCATTCGCCTTTATTGGGATACCGTACCACAGTCCACACATCAACCGGGGCATCTCCTTACTTGGTGGTTTATGGTACTGAAGTTGTTATTCCCGTTGAAGTAGAGATCCCCTCCTTGAGAATCATACAAGAAGCTGAGCTTAGCGACGCAGAATGGATAAGGAGTCGTTATGAGAAGCAATCCCTCATAGACGGAAAGAGGATGAACGCAGAATGTCGCGGGAAACTTTATCATAACAAAATGTCCAGAGCCTTCAACAAAAGAGTTAAGTCGAGACAGTTCACACCGGGGCAGTTGATACTGAAAAAGATCTTCCCGCATCAAGATGAAGACAAAGGGAAGTTCTCTCCTAACTGGAAAGGTCCTTACATGGTTCACAGGGTACTGACAGAAGGAGCCCTCATACTCGCAGAAATGGACAGAGAAGTCTGGAAAAAACCAATCAATTCAGATGCAGCCAAGCGATATTTTGTGTAAACCATTTATGCTTCTTCACATGATGTAAATTGAACTATGCTGGACTTGATTCCCATTTAAGAGGGTATACGTATGCAGCCTTGTGGGTTCGATCACAATTCAATAAAATTTCCATTTCCCCCGTAATCAGAAACTGGGGCAGAATTTTGAGGAGGACCCTAAAAATTCCGAAGCAAGTTCAGCCAATTGCAGCATATAAAGTAGTCAGAAGCATTATTCAGTTAACTGGGGCAGAATTTTGAGGAGGACCCTCAAAATTTTATGGAAGAAGCAGTCGCAATGTCTTTGATCGTGTCACAGTCACTTGTTCATCTAACCAATTTCTAAAACTACATTTTTACTATGTCTTTGAAAATTATGCATGCATTCTTTTGAACATAAACTATGCTTTAGCGAACGCTACCCGGATAATTTTAACAGGATCTTCATATGGGACAAAGCAAATCAAGAAAGCAGACGAAGGCACGAACCAACCTTCCCCCTGCAAAACTCACGATTTTTCTTTGAAATGCAGGACAAGGAATATGCGCACCTTGGAATCACAGCATTCATAACAACAAAGATACCGAACTCATTCTCAGCTAAGAAATACTCTGCTATCACCTATTATTTATTCATTGCATGAGACTAAGCATTGTCTCAAATCATGCATGAGGTTAAGCATTGCCTCCACCTTGCATAAGGCTAAGCTCTGCCTTCTCTTTGCATGGGACTAAGCTCTGTCTCAAACTTTGCATGGGACTAAGCCCTGCCTCCCTATTTTCATGAGGCTAAACATTTCCTCCACCTTGTATAAGACTAAGCTCTGCGTTCTCTTTGCATGGGACTAAGCTCTGTATCAAACTTTGCATGAGGCTAAGACCTTCCTCCCTATTTGCATGAGGCTAAGCATTGCCTCCACCTTACATAGGACTAAGCACTTTCCCCAATATTGCATAAGGCTAAGCATTTCTTTCTCTTCACATAGGACTAAGCATTGTCCCGAATCTTGCATAAGGCTAAGCATTGCCTTCTCTTTGCATGGGACTAAGCCATTTCTCCCTTGCATTATTTATTCTATTCTCTCGGGCTAAGCTCTGCCCTCAACTACATGCAAGACTAAGCCTTGTCTTGTCGCTCCTAGAATCATATCTTTGCACTTCATAGGCTGAAATATCGTCGACTTGTCCGAAGGCGTCATAGTCTGAAGGAACCATCCTCATAGCCGGAAGACACCATGCCATGGCCTGAGGATCTCTCAAACATGCATATCATTATTCAATGGCGTCATGGTTCGGAGGCACCATTTTCATGGCCTGAGAACATCATCTCATGGCCTGAAAATCCCTTACCGAACAATTCATGGCTGGGGACATCATGGTTTAAGGACGTTATCCTCAACCGTCCAAAGACAATTCTCATGGTCTGAAGGAAATTTGCATTATGTTTAAATTTACGCAAAGTTGTACGTACATGTTGTAGTACATCTCTTATTTGCAGGTAACCCGATAAGCAACCGTTATTCCAACAGGAGAATCCCGCTCCAGTTCACTCACACCCTTCCAAACTTGACCGCTCACCAAAACTGTTTCACCTATTCCAAACCCTTGTGTCCGTTCTTGTGATAACTTAATAGGTATATTCTGCCGATGAATACAGAACTACACACGGCCTGATTCCTTTAAAACCATGGATATGTAGGCAACTCGGAAATCACAGTGTGGTCTAAGTCTCTCAAATTGTCCCATTCGGTCAAAATTGGCCATCATATCTTTACCCGATAACTCTTTCATCCTTCCCGGATAAAGAGGGGCAGCTGTTGATACCCAATTTTTTCCTATATTATTTTCAAAATGCATATATATCTTCAAAAACAATGCATGAGCATCAATTAATATTTTTCAATAATTTTTTGCATTTTAAAAGATTTTTTAATTAATTTATCCCATTATTTGTATTATATAAATAATTACTAATTGCATCACAAATGGTTTCATAATGATTTTATTGCTTAATTTTTAGCATTTTATATTTATACCAAGCTTTAATTATTATATGAATGACCATATTTATATTTTTTGGTTACAATTACAATAATAGCCCATGTATACATTACTACCTTATGTTCGCCAAAAGAATAGCTTTATATATTTTATAATATCAAGAAATTATTTTAAAATCACTTTTATGCATGAAAATCATTTTTTATAATTTATTAATTATTTTTACAAATTTTGTTTATTAATTAATTGGGTATTTAACAAATAGCACCTTTGAACTCATTATAATTTTGGACCTAACCTGATTATACCAGCCCAATTACTTAAGATCCTAACCCAAAACCTACCAAAGCCCAATTCCCCATCTAACCCGAACCAGAAGCCTTCTCTAATCATGGATGTTGATCTCTGAGATCAACGGTCCATGTTACCCCTTTCCTTTTTTAATCTAACCTAACCCTAACCCCTCAACATTTCTTTTGTTCCGCCGCCCCTGGCTCCTTTCCCTCTCCCCTTCTCTCTCAAACCCTTCTCCCTAACCCTAGCTCGTCGTCACCTGAACCACCCGTTCATGGGGTTTCTCTTTAATTTCCGGCCCCTACTGGCCTCTCACCTCTTCTGGTTGTTTGGTTATGTGGATTTATGGAATAATCTCGAAGAGATTCAACCCAGATTTTGTTCAAAACCTTTTCATGAGCCTATATATGGCCATCTCCGCTTGTGAGTATTACTTTCTTCGTGTTTATGGCTCGAATCTATGGTTCCGAACCATATTTCCTATCATCTCTCTCATCTTTTCTAAAACCTAATCTCTTTCTATTGTGGTCTATTCAGATCCTTGTAGATCTGAGACGATTTTAAGTGTTGTTTGGTATTTTTCTTTAAAACAAACCTTACATTTTTTCTTGTTACTATCGAACCAGTGTTTTCTGAAACAGGGGTTTGGTATTAAGTTTTCTTCAAAAGGGTTTTTAAGCTTCTAAATGTTTGAATTTGTTTATCTTTACTAGTTCGACTAATTTTGTGTATATGCTTTAAACCCTAGTTTTTTCTGCCTATTTCATTATTTACTTTAATATCTTCCCGTTATTGTTTATATTTGTTAATCAATATATATTGACTGATTTTATTTAGGGTTCGAATTATATTCTCCATTTAAAATTAGTGTTTCTCTGTGATTTTACCTATTTTCCTTATTTTTGACTTTAATTAGTACGACTTGCCCTGATCAGACTACTAGTCTGATTTAGGGATTTAATTGACTCCTATGTGGTAAGTAATTGACTCACTTACCTTATTTGAATCCCAATTTGAGTCGTTAAGGGGTTCTCCCCAATTTAAGGAGTCCTTTCCGGATTCTTTTAGGTGAACTGATTGAGTTAATTCCTCAATTAACTCATTGGTTACCTTGTTTTATGAACTATGATTTTATTCTTGCCTTGTTTGTTTACCTTTCTAAGTGCTATATAAGCTTCATTCTAGTTTTCTTTAAAAACACGAACACATTCAGAAAGAAACACACACACACACACAAACTTTTGCTCGTATTCAAACCTTTATGTTACTTGTGTTTGCTACACTGTCTAGCCGGCTGAAATCCAAGGCTAGAATATTGGGTTCTGCATCCTTTTACTTTGTTATTTGCTATTTTAACCTGTATGTCCCCCCTCCTATTGTCATTCATTATGCTATGAATTTTAAACCTATGTGCTTTCATGTCTATTGCTTTAGTTCAGTGTAGTCAAACCCATGTCTCTCCTGTGTATTGATTTTAATTAACATGACTACTTCTGTCTTTCCTATTTGGTTGATTCTAATTAGCAATAACTACTTCTGTGTAGTTAAATTTCTATTTTTCCTATTTGTTAATCAGGATAACTACTTATGTGTAGTTGAATTCCTATCTTTCTTGTTTATTGATCCTAATCGGCATGTTTATCTATGTCATTAGGTCCTATTTAGTATGTTATGTAATTTGTCTGTCAACTTGCCCTTGCCTGCTTTATGTCTCTCTGTTAACTAGCTTGCCTCGAATGTTATGAAATTGTCATGCCCAGTATGTCAATATGACTCTAGCATGTTCTTATCTGATCCAGAATACTAATCCACTTATTTCTCAACTAGCATACTTTCACTCTTTCCCTGTTTCATGTATTCCTGATTAAGAACTTCTATGTTCCCAACCCCTGCTACCCTTCTCTGTGTGGCTGTCTATTTATTATTCTGATCCTAGTATGCTATATGCTCACCTAGTGATAAACTAAGCCAAATCTAGGCAATATGAAACTCTGCTTGAAATAATCGTGATCCTATTTTTGATTGCTGAAAATCTTTGTTTGAACTCAGAGTGCTGCAATCACTCAGTTTACTCCTATTTTTTACTTCTGAACTGTTTTCCTAAAACTATTCCTATATACTGTTTTCAACTCCTACTCTTGGAATATCTAGGGTCTTGTCCCTCAAGTGCAAGCACTGCCTAGGAGTCCATGAGACTCCTCCGAACTCTGACACACTAGAGCTAGTTTTTTCACACGTGTTCACAAAACTGTTTCTTTGAAAGGGTTTCTGGTGTGAGCATTTCCCGCGGTCCTGGAAGTGCTTGGGAACTTTGACGCACCAGAAGACCATTTGGTATACTATGAAATATAGCATACTTCAGACTTGGTTGAAGGCCTGGCTTCCAGGTTTACTGTTGGGCCTATTCAGGCTCCCTATAGCATAGTACTTTCATTTTGTAATTCATTTATATCTGGTCTGTAATAATTCTTGTATAAACAGATTTTTTGGGGTTATTAGTAAAACAAGGAGGGACTTTTATATATATAACTTTGTGGGGGTCGGGTAGAAATCATGCCCATAGGATTGTTATGATTATCTATATGCATTAGAAACCATGTCTATAGGGCTTGTCTCATTATTTGAAATCCTGCATTTCA
The DNA here is from genome assembly GCA_005239525.1 of Nicotiana knightiana. Lineage (NCBI taxonomy): Eukaryota > Viridiplantae > Streptophyta > Magnoliopsida > Solanales > Solanaceae > Nicotiana > Nicotiana knightiana. The sequence goes on along the minus strand of ML428456.1, from coordinate 13,474 downwards.
CATTTGCATTAGAAATCCTGCTTCTAGATTATTCATCAATTCTGCAATCATGTTCTCAAACCATCATGTGTGCATTAGAAATCATGTCTCTAGGAATTCCCTTGTTGAATTTGCTTGAAAACTGGCTAACAACCCTATTCTCCTAGATATCATGCCTATAGGAAGAGCATATAAAATCAGTTTCATCACTCAACCATCGTGCCTATAAGGAATAAGTACAAAAATAGTCTGACACTTAGATATCATGTTTATAGAGATAAAAAAAATGTAAAACCAATTTCTGTGTCCTGAAGTATTGCTTGTGATCATTTTCAGTGCATAGACAGCATGCCTATAGGGTCTAAACAAACAAAATCTGCATGTGATAAATCAGTCTCTAGTTTATTATTATGAGCTGATTAACGCTTAGATACTATGTCTATAGGATCCTGCCCCATTATCACCTAGGCAGACCTATAGGTTGATTAATGTTCTGAAGTTTAAAATTGTGTTTGTTTGACTATTTACAAACTGCCTAGATTCATACGTCATAAAATCAGTAGGTAAACTGATTAGGTAATCACTCCCTCATCTTAATAAAATGCTGCATATTCTTCTTTGTACTCATCTAGATATCTTGGTATAGGACTTTAAATCTTTTAAATTTATTGTTCGAGGCGTGCAATTGTTTGTTTACTTGTGGAGGTAAATCTGAGCCCATTTAATGGTTCCTTTTGTGATAGTCCAATTTGCTTTTGTTTGACGCCTAGTTTTCTCCTTTTAAGCACCATAGGTGAGTCTATAACTGTTGTAATAGAGCTCCTAAGAACCTCCAGGGCCATAGGCAAGGGACGGGTAATGCACGCATAGGATATGCACTCGATACTACTAGAACACTTAGATAATAATTAAGGGGAGGGTAATTGGATAGTAAAGGATATGATGACATGTGCGTTAATGCTACGCGTAACACCTCTATTTGAGGAAGGTTTACCGAGTATTGTACAGAAGTGATCCTATAGGCTAATAAACCTAGAACCCCTTTATTTTGCTTTATGACTAATTCACTTAAATTGAGTTTGGATAGTACCCACCGTTGAGGACCTCGAGGGGTTCCTAACACCTTCCCCTCAAGGTAATTTCGAGCCCTTACCCAATCTCTGGTAGTGTAAATCGGTTTATGAGTTATTTTCTTTAGGTGCCCTAACGCACCTTAATCCGTTAGGTGGCGAATCTTGAAATTCCATACCCCATCCCAAAAGTAAATGAATTGTCCCAGAATGTTGATACCCCGATTTCGCGAGGAAAAGGGGGCGCGACATATATCGCTCATGTGTGGTCGTTATTAGGGGTCTTGAGACCAGTGTAGACCTTTTTCTCCTTGAAATGGTTGATTTTGATGTCATATTGGGCATGGATTGGCTGTCACCTTATTACGCTATCTTGGACTGTCACGCCAAGATAGTGACATTAGCCTTGCCGGGGTTGCCTCGATTAGAGTGGAGAGGGACTCCTGGTCATTCCTCCAGCAGGGTTATTTCTTATATGAAGGCTCGGCGCATGGTCGAGAACGGGTGTTTGGCCTATTTAGCTCACGTTCGTGCTTCTAGTGTTGAGGTTTTGTCTATAGATTCTGTGCCTATTGTTTGTGAGTTTCCCGAGGTGTTTCCTGCAGACCTGACGGGGATGCCACCCGATAGGGATATTGAATTTTGAATTGATGTGGCTCCAGGAACTCAGACCATTTCTATTCCCTCATACCGGATGGTCCCACCTGAGTTGAAAGAATTGAAGGAACAGTTGCAAGATTTTCTTGATAAGGGCTTCATTAGACCTAGTGTCTTTCCCTGGGGTTCGCCATTTTTGTTCGTGAAGAAGAAGGATAGATCTATGAGGATGTGTATAGATTATCGGCATGTGAACAAAGCACTATCAAGAACAAGTATCTGTTACCGAGGATTGACGATTTGTTTGATCAGCTTCAGGGTGACAAGGTATTTTCAAAGATTTATTTGAGATTGGGCTACCATTATTTGAATATTAGGGCATCTGATGTCCCTAAGTCAGCTTGTTGGACGAGGTATGGGCACTATGAGTTTCTAGTGATGTCTTTTGGATTGACCAATGCCCCCGCAACATTTATGGACTTGATGAACTGAGTGTTCAAGCCTTATCTAGATTCATTTGTTATTGTGTTTATTGATGACATTTTGATATACTCCCGCATACGGGAGGAGCATGAGCAGCACCTCTGGATAGCGCTCCAGACTTTGAGGGACAGTTAGTTATTTGCTAAATTTTTGAAGTGCGAGTTTTGGTTGGATTCAGTCGCTTTCTTGGGTTACGTCGTTTCAGCAGAGGATATTCATGTGGATCCTAAGAAGATTGAGGCAGTCAAGAACTGGCCTAGACCCACTTCAGCCACGGAGATCAAGAGTTTCTTGGGTTTGGCGGGTTATTACCGTCGGTTTGTGGATGGGTTTTCATCTATAAAAGCCCTAATGACTAAGTTGACCCAAAAGGGTGCCCCATTCAGATGGTTGGACGAGTGTGAGGCAAGCTTTCAGAAGCTCAAGACAGCCTTCACTTCGGCACCAGTGTTGGTATTGCCATCATGTTCAAGATCTTACATGGTATACTGTGATGCCTCCCGTGTTGGGTTCGGAGTGTATTGATGCAAGAGGGAAGGGTGATTGCATATGCCTCTCAACAATTGAAAGTTCATGAGAATAATTACCCTTTCCATGATTTAGAGTTGGCATCCATTGTTCATGCATTGAAGATTTGGAGACACTATCTTTATGGCGTGTCGTGTGAGGTTTTCACAGCTCATCGCAGCCTTCAATATTTGTTCAAGCAAAAGGATCTCAATTTGAGGCAGAGGAGATGGTTGGAGCTATTAAATATTATGATGTCACTACATTATATCATCCGGGAAAGGCCAACATGGTGGATGACGCATTGAGTAGGAAGGCAGTGAGTATGGGCAGCCTTGTGTTAATTCCAGTCGGTGAGAGACCGCTAGCTTCAAACATTCAGAATTTGGCCATTCGGTTTGAGAGGTTGGATATTTCAGAGCCTAATCGTGTTCTAGCTTATACACTCACTCGATCTTCCTTGTTTGAGCATATCAGAGATCGGCAGTATGATGACACTCACTTGATGGTCCTTAGGGACACAATTCGGCATGGTGATTCCAAGTAGGTTACGGTTGGAGATGACGGTGTTTTCAGGATGCAGGGTCGTGTATGTGTTCCTAATGTTAATGGGCTTCATGAGTTGATCCTTGAGGAGTCTCACAGTTCTCGGTATTCTATACACCCGGAAGTTTCCAAGATGTACCAGGACTTGCGGCAACATTATTGGTGGAGAAGGATGAAAAAGTTTATAGTTACTTATGTAGCTCGGTGCTTGAATTGTCAACAGGTGAAGTATGAGCACTAGAGACCCGTTGCAATTCTTCAGCAGATGGAGATTCCTGAGTGGACGTGGGAGCGTATCACTATGGACTTCGTTGTTGGACTCCCACAGACCCAGAGGAAGTTCGACGTCATGTGGGTTATTGTGGATAGGCTGACTAAGTCAGTGCACTTCATTCCAATGGAAACTACTTATTCTTCGGAGCGGTTGACAGAGATTTACATTCGGGATATCGCCCGTCTTCACGGCGTGCCCGTGTCTATTATTTCTGATCGAGGTACGCAGTTTACCTCGCACTTTTGGAGGGTAGTTCAATGTTAGTTGGGTAGACGGGTTGAGTTGAGCACAACATTTCATCCTAAGACGGACAGGCAGTCCAAGCATACTTTCAGATCTTAGATCATATGCTCCACGCTTGTGTTATAGGTCTCCGAGGATCGGGGGATCAGTTCTTGCCCCTCGCAAAGTTCGCCTACAATAACAGCTACCAATCGAGCATTCAGATGGATCTCTATGAGGCGTTATAAGGTAGACGGTGCAGGTCGCCAGTTGGGTGGTTTGAGCTGGGGGAGGCTTGGTTTTTGGGTACAGATTTAGTACAAGAGGCTTTGGACAAGGTCAAGATTATACAGGATCAGCTTTGTACAGCTCAGTCCAGGCAAAAGAGTTATGCCGACCGTAGAGTTTGTGATATGGCATTCATGGTCGGGGAGAGGGTATTTCTCCGGGTATCACCTATGAAGGGTGTCATGAGATTTGGGAAAAATGGCAAGTTGAGCCCTATGTATGTCGGGCCATTTGAGATCCTTGAGAGAGTGGGGGAGGTAACTTATAGATTTGCGTTGCCTCCAGGTTTATCCTCAGTTCATTCAGTGTTCCATATGTCCATGCTCCAGAAGTATCATGGTGACCCGTCCCACGTGTTAGATTTCAGCTCTGTCTAGTTGGACAAGGATTTGACTTATGAGGAGGAGCTAGTAGTCATTCTAGGTCGGCAGATCGTCAGTTGAGGTCGAAGAGTTACCCTTCAGTTTGAGTGCAGTGGAGAGGTCAGCCTGTTGAGGTAGCTAGTTGGGAGTTTGAGTCAGACATGCGGAGTAGATATCCCCACTTGTTCGCCAGTTCAGGTACTATTCTATGTCTGTTCGAGGATGAACGTTAACGTTTTGAGTAAACAGACCCGAACATGTGTTCTAACGGTCCTGAAAGGTCCATAGTAAAATATGGGACTTGGGCGTATGGCCAGAATCGAATTCTGAGGTCCCTAGCTCGAGAAATGAAATTTTGATGAAAATTGTAAGACTAAAACTCTAAGGATTTAAAGAAATTGATTAATGTTTTATCTCATTGGTATCGGGCCCATATTTTGGTTTTAGAGCCCGGTACAGATTTAATGTAATATATAAGTCATGTCTGTGAAATTTGGTAGCGATCGGAGTTGATTTGACGTGATTCGTACGTCCAATTGAGAAGATAGTAATTTTAAGATGTTCTTGAGAAATTCATGAGTTTTGGTGCTAAATCCGTAGATATAGGTGTTATTTTTGTAATTTGACCACACGAGCAAGTTCGTACGATGTTTTCAGAATTGGGTGCATGATCAGTTTGGAGCACCAAGGTCTCGGGTGAGTTTCGGATAGGCTACGGGGTGTTTCAGACTTAGACATTTCTGTTGTTTTGCTATTTCTCGTGCACAGGTAATTTGTGCTTCGCAATTGCGAAGCCACTCTCGCGATTATGAAGTGTAAACTAGGCTGGGAAAAATTTTCTTCTTCGCGAATGCGAAGGACTGGTCGCGAACGCGAAGCATTGGGGATGGTACCCTTCGTGAATGTGATCAGTCTCCCGCGAACGCGATAGGTGAAGGGACCTGGGGGACGGGGTCATGCTCTTCTACGCGAATGCGTCCATTGGATCGCGAACGCGAAGGCTTGGGGGGAACTGCCTTATGCGAACACGTAGATAGCCTCGCGAACGCGAAGTCCTTAGGACGTTATGCATCGCGATCGCGACAAGCCTCTTGCGAATGCGATGAAGGCATGTCCAGTGTTTTAAAACAGACTCCAAAGACGGGATTTGTTCAAAATTTCATATTTTCTTCACTGGAACTCAACCTTGGGAGATTTGTGAAGTGGGAATTCAACATCAAATCATAGGTTCGTGTTCTTAAACGCATTACTTTCAATTTCACTCAACACCCATTAGATTTCTAGTCCTACATCTTATTCTTTAAGGGTAGAAATTAGGGATTTTAGGAGAATTGGGGATTTTGGAAATTTAGACCTCGATTTGGGGTTAGATTCCAGAACTAATTACAAATTCGGGCTCGGGGGTAAATGGGTAAACGGATTTTGGTCGAACCTCGAGTTGGGACCAAGCGGGTCCGGGGTCGGTTTTTGACTTTTGTTGGGAAAATTCGGGAAGTCTCTGATTATTTATTAAAGTTGATTCCTTTAGCGATAATTGATGATATTAAGCTAATTATGAGTAGATACAAGTGGGTCGGAGGCGAATTCTAAAGGAAAAGTGGTGCTTGAGTAGTGAGTGGCCTGCAAATCGAGGTAACTATTGTATCTAACTTTGGCTTAAGGAAATAGGTATTGTGTGATTATTTTCTACGTGTTTTGTTGTTGAATACGATGTATAGGTGAGGTGACGAGAACCTATGCGTTGTGGTCGAGTCATAGCATGCGAGTGAAATTCCATTCTTGCAAATTTTGTAGTCTTAAATCCTATTATCCATGCTTATTGTTGTTATTGAAATGTTGGGAGACTTATACCCGGTTCCACCGAGGTTGATAAATTTTTGAATATTGATTCAAGGTTGAGATTTTAAATTGTGAAATAAATCATTGATGAAATATTGATTTCTTTGTGAAACTCTTCTCTATCCATTGTTACTGATTCTGTGATTGTGGGGAGGAGTGTAAAGCACGAAGGGTGATGTCGTGCATGATTTAATTATATCGTGAGGAAGAGTGTAAAGTACGAAGGGTGATGTCGTGCCATGATATGTGAGTGTTAATGCACGAAGGGTGATGTCGTGCCATTATATGAGAGTGATAAAGGACGAAGGGTGATGCCGTGTATATTATGTGAGGTTTAATACACGAAGGGTGATGTCCTGCCGTTCTATTTATATATTGGTGAGGTTGAGAGTAAAAGCACGAAGGGTGATGCCGTGCAGTTTTTCCTTTGTTGTCTTAATTGGTTAATTCATTGGGAGATTACTGTTTAAATTGTGTCTTTTTCATTGTTTATCACTTCTTATATTGTGATCCTCCCATTAAATGCCCCCTTCCCATTATTCCTGCTTTATTTCTTTGTTTACCGTTGTTCCCATTAGCACGATTATACTGTTCATGTTTTATATGGTGTCTTGTCCTAGCCTCGTCAGTACTTCGCGGAGGTTAGGCTCGACACTTACCAGTACATGGGGTCGGTTTTACTGATGCTGCACTCTGCACTTTCTATGCAGATCCAGGTATCGGTCCGAGCTAATTTTGAGATAGTAGCTAACTTCTGCGCAGGAGATCCGAGGTAGATCTGCCGACGTCCGCAGATTCCTGGAGTCCCTTCCTTTAAATTCATTTACTGTTTTATTTAGTTCACAAACATATATATATTTTTCTTTCAGCCAAATACTTGTAGTAAATTCTTAGTAGTCCGTGAGTTGTGACTCCAGATCATGGGTAGTTAAACATCAGTATTATTATGCAGTATTATTTCCCAAAATTTTTCTTCTTATTTTGGTATCATGTGTTGAATGGTAGTGGATCCTCGTATAGTTTTAAATGTTTTAAATGTTGTAAATCTCTAATGTTGGCTTGCCTAGCAAGTTCAGTGTTAGGCGCCATCACTGTCCCGACGGTGGGAATTCGGGTTGTGACATCCAGGCTCTGATTCACGCTGGGACAACTACTGTCTTTTTACATGTTTTGGAATGTAGTTACTTTTTCTCACAAAGTTTTAGAGCTCGATTTTGAGCAATTTTGGAGGGAATTTTCACTACTTGGATTGGGGTAAGTATTTTTTACTCCGATTTATTTATATTCAACATTTCAACCTAGAATTTATCGATTGATTAATGAATTGAATTGAAGAAATTGAGGATTTTATTAAAACCTTTTTTTAATCATAAATTGATGATTTGAGGGCCAATTTGAGGTCCGAATTGGATTAAATTGGTATGGTTGGATTGTATCGGAATGGGTATTTGGAATTTTTATGTTTTATCGGGTTCCAGGGTACGGGTTCCGGGGTTGACTTTTTGATTGTAGTTAAAAATCAAAGATTCATTATTCGGAATTGTTTTCTATGGCTTTTATTTATGATATTATGTTATTTTGGCTAGATTCGAGCTGCCCGGAGATTGTGTCATGTGGAAATGGGCTTCTTAGAGTATTGATTTAGCTTCTTTGATGTAAGTATCTTCCCTAACCTTGTGTGGAAAATATACCCCTTAAGTTATATGTCACGATCCCAAATTCCCTTTGTAGGATGTCGTGACGGCACCTAGACACTAAAACTAGGTAAATCTATCAAAACATATTCAAGTGAATGAAACAATAATTTGGAATCTTGAAACTCAACAGCATTTATAAAAGGGGAAATCTCCACAACTCAATGTCCATACAGTAGCCCAAAACCGGCGTAATACAAGTCACAAGCTCTAAGACAATGCCAAATCATTCCTATACAATTGTATCGAGTAAAGAAGGAAAACTACAAAAAAAAAAGGATAGAAGGGGATTCTGAGGCCTGCGGACGCGGGCATGTGTATATTGTCCCTAAATGCAAATCAGCTCACTAGTGCCGAGACTAATAAGATGTTTCCTGATCTTCTTAGAAAGATATGCAGAAGCATAGTATTAGTACACCATAATGGTACCCAGTAAGTGCCAAGACTAACCTCGGTAAGGTAATGACGAGGTCATGTCAAGGCCCTACTGGAATAATAATACAAAATAGGGAAAAAGATATAATGGTACAATGGTAATGACAATGGAAATTAAACAAATAAGGATATTAACAAAAATTAACTACACAGAATCAAGGAAGATAATACAACACGGAAGGAAGGAAGGATTAAAATGTTAAGGAAATACACAACCAAGACAAGTACATCAAATAGAGAAAGATCAATAAGGGCCACTACCGAGGTACCGCCTTGTCATCCCAAATAACAAAAATAACTCACAATCTATCCTTATGTCATCGTGGGGCCTTTACATTTAATTTTGAAAATCCTTTTTTTTCCGGAATAGCATCTCGTGTTTTATCCCACCTTATCACACAACATGGATTCTAGTAGTTCCCCTACTAACCACACATATTAAGCCCACCTTATATCGCCGCATGAGTTTCAACACCCTGACCTTATACCACTGCATGCGTATCAATATCACAATGTATCACAATTCGCACCTCAAGTGCGCAATATCACAACTTTCCAGAGAAACTAAACAATAACATAATTTCACCATAAGGATCCCACGGCTCAACCACAATATACACAAAGTCTCAACAATAACAACTAGAAGAATAACTTAATTAAATGATATTTCTCAACTTAAGACATGCCTCAATAGGAATCACGACCTTTGCAACTCAATACTAATTTCAACAACAAGATATTCTAAGAATAGCAAAATTCACGTAAAGGATTCAACAGTTTAATAATGAATACAGAATAAAGGAAACAAGAACATCAACTAAACATGTAAGCAATAGCAAGTAAGAGATAAAACAAGTAGGCATGTGAAATTAGACTAACATGATGACCATAACAAATTAAGGCAACTCAATTAATGCATGGAAGGGATCTACATAACTAAACCCAGAAAATTCCACATTTAGCCCATGTACACACTTGTCACCTTGCGTACACGGCTTTAACATATCACAATTATCACAAACAACACCAAATACTAAGGAGTAATTACCCCACACAGGGTTAGGCAAGTCACTTATCTCAAACCACGCTAAATCAATCAACTATAAGGCTTTTCCCTCGATTATCCAACTCCGAACGGCTCAAATCTAGCCAAAATAATTTCAATCAATAAATATAACTATCGGAAACTAATTCAAACAATGAAATTACAATCTTTGCACGGAATTAAAAAGTCGACCCAAAAAGTCAACTCGCGCCTGCGTTTCGGAACCTGACAAAAATTATAAAATCCGAACTCTCATTCGATATTGAGTCCAACCATACAAGGATTATTCAAATCCGACCTTAATTCGCCTTTGAAAACTCAAAAACTTAGTCTAAGATATTCTACCTTTTTTCCCCAAATTTCCAACTCAAATCCATAATTAGATGATGAAATTATAAATGAATTCATGTAATATAACCAAAATCGAGTTAGGATTTCTTGCCCCAATGTTCTCTCTGAAAATCCCCCGAAATTTTGCCTCAAACGGAGCTCTCTAAGTCTGAAATGTGATATATGAAACAAACCCTCTACATTCAAACTTAAGTCTGCTGCCTAGTCATTTACACATCGCGATCGCGGAAGTTCCTTCGTGATTGCGAAGAACAAAATCTTCATCAGCCCAAAACCTTATACGCGAATGTAGAAGGTTGGTCGCGAATGTGGTGAGAAACTTTCCAAAGCTTCGTGGTCGCATGCACACATTCACGATCGTATAGAGCAATGCATCCACCTGCCCAGGCCTCTTTTTCCTTCATTGCAAACACGGAACCACTCACGCATTCATGATTCACTGACCATCTAAGCTTCACGATCGCATAAACCATCTCGCGATCACATAGAAAAAATTCATGTCTTCTAGTCTCAGAGCTTCGCGATTGCGTATCATGCCCCGAACCTAGGCCTAGACATAACTCGTCACCCGGTGCCTGATTACATGTGACCGAGCGAACCAACTGGCTGGCTGAATGAACATGTGATATCATAACATACTGAATATGGAAGATAAACTTATACATTTTGATACACTGAAAGTCTGAATGACATAAACTAATGTGCGGGAACACTAACATAAGTCTGAAGTATATTTGTAGCCAACATTGATTAACATTAAAAGCTTGTGCTCTGTCTAGCTATTATTCTAGTCTATGAGGACTCTAATGAAGTACTGAAAACACAGACTATCTTAAAATACTAAAAAATGTAAGGTAACAATAATGACCTGAAAGAATTGGGGATCACCAAATGGATGGTATGAGAATCCTAGCGCTCTGAATCGTCAACCTGTAAATCATTATCTGCATCGTGAGATGCAGGCCCGAGAAAAAGGGATGTCAGTATATTTGAATTGCACTAGTATGTAAAGAAACTGAAAGAAAGAATTATAAATGTTGAAACTGAAACTAAGATGATAACTGAGAATTGATAATTGATAACTGAAATGATAACTATTGAAACTGAAACTTAAATGATAACTGATAACTGGGATGATAATTGATAACTGAAATGATAACAGATAACTGAAATGATAATTGATAACTTAACTGAACACAGGAAGTAAGGATATGAATACTCCCTCTTCTGAATGATGAACAACATGTTTATCTAAATAGACTACAGCCTTGGGCCCAATATATATGTGAACAAGCTACGGCCTCAGGCCCAAGTATACGTATACATAACTACAGCCTCAGGCCCAAAAATGCATAAATCATCAACTACGGCCTCAGGCCCAAACATCCGTAAATCATAAACCACAGTCGCAGGCCCAAATATGCATAAAGCATATAAACTACGGCCTCATGACCAAATACAGGTGTTCAACATTCAGGGATTTAAATTCATGAACTGAGAATCATACTAAAATATGTGATGCTGAAATACAAAATCATATTGAGTTACTGTCACGACCCCAGTTCGCCCTCCGTGAACATGTCGTGATGGAACCTAGTCCCTATAACTAGGTAAGCCTAACTATGAGGAAAAAATGATGAAACTTGCGGATTAATTAATTAAAACTGAACAACTAAAGAAAATCTGTATACATAAATGCCGATTGGCATATACAACCCCAAAACCCGGAAACTCACGGGAAAACACAGGCTAACAGAAATATACTAAATTGATCTAACTCCAGAATGTCTAAACAACTGAAAGGAATGAAATGCTTTCCACTAAAGCTGGAATAAGATAGAGACTCCTAGTCTGCGGACGCGGCAGATGCACCTCGAAGTCTCTACTAGATCTCTCAACCTCAGGGATAGTGCGCCTAGGTGGAGGTACCTGGATCTGCACATGAAAAACATGCGCAGAAGGGGCATGAGTACACCACAGCGGTACTCAGTAAGTGCAAAGCCTAACCTCGGTGGAGTAGTGACGAGGAAGACCAGGGCCCTACTGAGGTTAAACAATATAATAGGAATTTACAGCATGAAAACATACAGTAATAATGAGTACAGCAGTGAAATAAGACAGGTCAAACAAAGAAATAACAAAAACACAAGAACAGAGTAAGCACGGAATATGTACAGCTCAATAACAATGGTAACAATGAGGATCTCCCAGGATACCGTCCTGTAGTCCTTTTCTCAACTGTCCAGTGGATCTCCCGGGATACCGTCCTTTAGTCCATCATATGAATATCCGAAGGATCTCCCAGGGATACCTTCCCATTGTCCAAAAGTAAATATGCGGGCGGGATCTCCCAGGATACCATCCCGTAGTCCCAAAGTAAATATGCAGAGGGATCTCCCGGGATATCATCCCGTAGTCCCAAAGTAAACATACAGGGGGATCTCCCGGGATACCGTCCCGTAGTCCTAAAGTAAACATGCAGGGGGATCTACCGGGATACCGTCTTGTATTCCCAAAGTAAACATGCAGGGGGTTCTCCCGGGATACCGTCCCGTAGACCCAAAGTAAATACGCAGCCACAACAAGAAGACATTCAGAAATAGGGTGCAAAAATACAAAGCAACAAGTAGCTCTAGCCTAACATGCTTCACGTAGTACAATTAAAGTAACTTAAGCAAATAGGCAATTCAAGTCAACTAGGCATGCTTTTCTAAACTAACATAGGCTATAATTGCAAGTAGAATAAAGCAGGTAAGAAAGAAACTCCGTCTAAATATTTAAAGTAAAATCGTATTTTTAACAATTAGCACAAGTACGCGCTCGTCACCTCGCGTACAAGGAATTCAATTACCAAATATCACATCCTAAGGGAAAAGGTCCCCCACACAAGGTTAGACAAGCTACTTACCTCGAACCATCTCGAAACTCAACTCGAAACCACACGTTTTCCACGAGTATCTGACTCCAAATGGCCCAAATCTATTTAAGTAAATTTCATATCGTAAATAACATCTCAAGCAACTGATTCTACTATTTAATTCAAAGTTACGGCGCGAAATTAGGTAAAATGACCCAAACTCCCCTCAGGACAGCATCTCGGATTCGGATAAATTTTACATTTTCAGGACCCTCGTACTCTCACGAGTCCATCCATGGAAAAATCTCTCTAATCGGAGGTCAATCACCCACTCAAACCCCAATTTTGGAAAAACCTAAGTTCTACCCAAATCACCCAATTTCACCCATGGAAATCTTTGATTTTTAAGTTGAAAACATGTTAAATGATGTTAATGATTGACAGAATTGAGTAAAAACCAACTTACAAATGATTTGGAAGGAGTCTTGTTCTTGGAAAAATCGCCTAAGGGTGTTTGAGTTTGAGAAAATATGAAAATGGAGTCAAAAATTCAGTTTAAGTGCATTGCAGGCCACTGGTTGGCATGGGAATTGCGAACTAGGGTTCGAAATTGCGAACTGGGGTTCGCAATTGCGAACACCCCTGACATGGTAATTGTGATGTATAGTTCGCATTTGCGAACACTGAGCAAAATGAGGGACTTCGCATTTGCGACCAAAAATTTCGCATTTGCGAAGGTCCCGTACTCGCATTTGCGAACCATATGGTCGCATTTGCGATCCCTGGCCAGCAAGGGCATCTACGCATTTGCGATGCTAATGCGAAGCCAGCAGATCAGCTGCACCAGCAAATTTCATAGTTCAAAAATGAAATTCGTGGCCTATCTAAAACTCACCCGAGCCCTCGGGGCTCCAAACTAAATATA